>CM038631.1:40594085-40611585 GCA_021554675.1 Leuciscus idus
GGTTCATCATCACACTGGTTCATCATCACACACTGCTGGTTCATCATCACACACTGCTGGTTCATCATCACACACTGCTGGTTCATCATCACACACTGCTGGTTCATCATCACACACTGGTTCATCATCACACACTGGTTCATCATCACACACTGCTGGTTCATCATCACACACTGGTTCATCATCACACACTGCTGGTTCATCATCACACACTGCTGGTTCATCATCACACACTGCTGGTTCGTTGAGTCTGGTTTCTCACAAGGCTTTGTCTCCATTCTGTCACTGATGGAGTTCTGGTGCCGCTGTCACCAATAATAATAAAAATATAATAAAGGAAAAAAAAATCTGTTGAACTGAGTAGGTTCATTCACTGTTTATTCGTGATTGTTGTGAAGAAAAAGAATAGCATCCACTGTTGAAGGCTTCAGGCTCGGTAATCAAATCAAAACTCTTTCAAAATGCAGCTTTTCCTGAAGTATTGGGAACTTTTAGTAACTCCAACTTCTCCCTGATGCTCTGCATGGTCAACTGTCACTTAATGCATTGCACGCGCGTCGCGTTACTCGCGTGATCGCATATTGCGTTGCATATTTATAATATTATCAATATAACAATATTTCATACAGTAGCCTGCGCTCTGCACGTATATTATGGGCACGATGAAAGGAGAAAAGCTCAATGAGCCCGAGTCCGACCAAAGCCCAATCTGTAAAAAAAAAAAAAAAAAAATACAAAATTGACCCCACTGCTCTCAATAAGTGACAAAATAACGCCAACATTTTCCTATTTACATGTTGTGATTTGTATAGTCACAGCGTGCACAAATAACATGGTCACATATTCTCAGAAGGCGAATGGTGGAGTGATTTGCTCGCAGCGCCTGAAGCCCCGTGGTGAGGAGCAGAGAGTTCCTCAGAGCTGGAGTAAATCACTCCGCAGAAGTAGCAGTGCTTCGCCTTCTGAGAATATAGTTCCCAGTATGTATACGGTTAGAAGATGGCTGTGTCTCATGTGACCTTGTTATTCGCACACGCTGTGACTATACAAATCACAACATGTGAATAGGAAAATGTTGGGGTTATTTTGTCACTTATTGGGAGCAGTATGCTAGCTGGAGCCATTTACCTCCAGTCTTTGTGCTAAGCTAGGCTAGCAGTGGGTGTGTCAGACAGAGTTACGGCACGCACGGAGATGAGAAGGGTATGTGTGGACTTATCTAACTCTGGGGGATACGGGGAATAAGCTAAAGTCCCAAAAAGTCAGCGTGTTCCTTTAATAACTTTTTTACATCAAAATGAAACATCAATGAACTTACTTAAGCTGGACTGTGACGCTATTTTCTTCCAGATCTGCTGTGCTGCAGAAACAAACTTTAGGGGCTTTCGCATCGGGTAGTTCTAGGAACTAACAGTCCTGTCTAATACGTTATTTATAGAACTGTTTTACTTAGAAAGACAGTGATGAAGAGTTATTAGCGTATGCCGTGTGTTGATGTCCAGTGTTGCTGAGCAGAAATACATAATCATGTTTCTCTCGGTCCCTCAAAGTAGTGTTGGGTTCTCTCCTCAGCGTAAAGATTAAGAGCTCCATCTATCACAGTTTTCCATGTTCGAAGAGTTCGTTTGTGGAGTAAATATATAGGGTATAATCTGTGTGTTTACACAGCCTTCTTTTAATTATGGCGTGCGTTCGGCCAATCAGCGAACACTAACGTCACTGTTGATCCTATAGCGCTGGTTTAGACCGACTCTGAAGTAGGAGTAAATTAGTTATTCCAAAAGGAGTTCCTTGTAACTAAAATAGTTCCCAGTTCCTGCGGTGCGAATATCAGTGTACTTCCACCACTAGTTCTGGGAACTATGAGAAGGTTCCACCGGTGCGAAAGCCCCTTGTGTTGCATTATTGTCCTGTTATCACTGGAAAGCTGCTTTAAAACAATCTACATTGTAAAAAGCACTACATAAATAAAGCTTAAAACTGTTCTCTCCAACAGTCTTGGCTGGGGCCGCTTTTATCGTACGAGAGCTTCATCAAAGTGGACACGGAGTGTGTGAGTCCCGTCGAGGTCCTGAAGCAACCGGACGCCGGTGATTCCCGAAGCTCGCACAGAGACAGCGACGGCCTGCAGGACCGATGGGAAGGAACCAGCAAATCCTCCAACTTCTCCAACTCCACCTACTTTCTGTCCCAGAGTTCGAAGGGGCCGATCGACACCCTGGAGCCCTGCTCGATGGACTCCTCCTACGGGCCAGCGGGGGGCGTCAGCGGCCCGGACCCGGTCCACGCTCACGACACTCACGACACTCACGACTCTCAAGAGAAGGAGCTTGAGCTCTCTGTGAAGACCCTGGAGAAGCTCCGGCAGGACACGCAGAGCCCAGATTCGGGTTTCGCGGGCGGGGGCGAGGACAGCATGGAGGAGTCGGACCTCCCCAGTCCTCTGGCTTTAAACCTGACCCGTCTCCTGCCTCGGGACCTGCCGGCGCCTCATCCCTTCATGCACCCGCTCCTGGGCTTCGAGCACACGGCGGGTTTGAGCTGCGTGTTTCCAGGACTGTTGGACCTAGACCTTCAGAGCCCGTGTGGGATGATCGAGCCCTCTAGTGGCGATTACATGCCAGTGAAAAATGTGCAGAATTAACGTTGTTGTTTACAGTTCAGACTGAAGAGACCGTGAGTGATCAGGACTCACTGAGCTTGAGTTGAGGGTTAGGGTACAAACAGAAACGCTCAGGGCTTGACATTGAAGATGATATGTTATTCTCCTTTTCACAACATGTAATATAAATCAGTGTCTGACTGATGCACTTTCAGCTCAAACTACCAACCATATGATTTATTATAGCTTGTGGAACTGTGGAAAGCCACTAGCAACAGCGACTGGAGAGCGAACGAGTTAAAGTCAAACTCTGGAAACGGTGCATATGTCTGTGCAACATACGATTACATTTTTTGTTCTGCCATCATCTACTCACCTTCATAACTGAACACAGAAGATGTGTCTAGCTGCTCTTGTCCATTCAATGAACATAGCTGTAAAGAGTTTAAAGACTAGGATTATATGGACCTCTGCTGTGATTCTTGTACGGTGTTTATTTTGCACTTTCATTGCGTGTAAAAGAGCAGCGTGAACATTCTACTAAACATCTTCTTTTGTCTTCCAAATGAAGAAAGTATAAGTCATACAGGCTTGTAATGACATGACGGTGAATAAATGACGAGAGAAGTTTAACTCTTTCCCCGCCAGGGTTAAGAATATTGATGAAAACTTCCATCAATGGCGGGGAAAGAGTTAATTTTTTACTGTTTCTTACTCATTATAAAGTCTTGATGTTTACCATGGTTTTCTGCCTGACTAATACGTTAAAGAAGGAGACTGACATGATTGGATCTGCTTCGGTCTGCTCTCGTATCTACATGTGGAGTCACACCTGATTTCAATCCGTTTGTCACAATGACTGTGTGAACGCAAAACCAGGTGAAGCAAAAAGGACAGTTTCCAGTTTCTTTCCACTAAGATTCAACCGTGCAGTTTACAACGTTACAAACCTTTTAAAAACTAGCTTTTCAGAAAACGATATAGTTTAGAATGAGAGGATTTATCATATTTTGCACCCTGTATGTTATTGTAATAATATATTATTTTAATTTATAGGATGTTCACCAACAGTGACATTCATGCTAAAGTTAAACAAAAACACAAAACAGTAAAGTAAAACTCTTTTGAGTGTCTTGACACAGTCATTTATCAGTGTTGTTGTCCTTTTGTTAATTATGTTTTCAAATGCAATTTCATATTTACATGCATATATTGAAAATGGCACCTGCTATTTGGAGGAATGTAAGAGAAGTCGAGTGTAAGAACGACTTCAGTTTGCTGCTAATTAATATATTAAAACATTTATGCTCTGATTGGATGTGTGGATGTCTGGGTTTCTCTGATTGGATGTGTGGTTGTCTAGGTTTCTCTGATTGGATGTGAAAAGCTTTCTTATCTAATTACCAACTGAAATGACTTTTTACAGGGGTGATGTGAGAAGTTGCTGACTTTATATATATTAATGATTTCAGAATTTTCAGAAGTAAATACTTTTTCATGGCACTATATTGCTTAAGTATAAATGGGACTAGTTTATGATGAAAATGCTAGTAATGAAAGAATATATAAACAGTAGATGCTTAAGCTTAAGTACTCAAATAAACACATCAACCACAGAAAACAATTTTTTTAAGTATTTTTCTTTCATCATGATATACTGTGATATTAATGGCTACATATTTTAAATGGAACAAAATTTATAGGTTGCAACATTTGAACACATCATTTGTCCTTGAATCTACTTCTGTCCAAAAAATGCACTAATAAAACTGGGAAAGCCCGTATGTTGATCATATCCCAGAGGAGCGTCATCTGCACACAGGTGAGATCCGACCTGATGACGTCACGCAGGTGCGTTGCGCAGGGAGCGCGCGTTGCTGGGCGGTGACTGTTTATCATAAGAGATCCGTTATTAATATTCTCACTTTACATAAACGCAGCATCTGAGCAGGAGACGCGTTTATATGAAAACTGTGGTTTTAGTGTCCACGCACTGTCCTCAGATCAGCAGATCTACTTCACTATTGATCCGCAACGGACTTCGGACTGACAAACACAAGCGTTTCCCTCAGAACATGTGTGAAGAACCGAACATGTGTGGATTCTGAGTCGTGGAGAAGAACCACCCGAATCAGGACTGACGGAACCGAAGATGGACCCGAGATAACGCTTCGGGCGATGATGGAGCTCGGAAACGGGTTCAAAGCGGATCCGAATCAAGACTGCGACACCAACACTGTGAGAGAGCCGCATGTTCCCCTCAAATAACACACATACAGGCATTGCACGACAAGAGCTGAGAAGTTATTTGAGAAGAATATGTGAATATTCGTGTTTATACACAGGAATCGCGCGCCGATCCGGATCCGTCCCATAAAAGGAGGAGCTTCCCGAAATGGCTGATTGGCCTCATCTTCCTCATCATCATCTTCATCTCGGCTGGGTCTGCATGTGTTATCTGGTACTTTCTGGGTGAGGAAACAGTCACACATGCGTTCAGCACAATATCGTCATCTCTGCTGGAAAATGTGAATTTCCTGCTAAATGTGAACATGTTTAGAGAGGATCTTAGCACATGATGATTATGCATCATCCATCATGATTACTGCATTATTGCTTTAATCAAAACATTCTATGTGCATTTATTCATTTTTGACTAAATGCCAGAATCCCAGTCCTGCTGAATCACACTATATGATCATGTGAATTATGTACAGACCTTTATTTGTCAGTTAAATGGTGTCAAAGATGGATCAGCATTAGATGATTCTGCTCAGCAATTGGGTATGATAAATAATGAAATGTTCAATTTATGTTTCAAATGTGCATTAAATTCAGAGAATTAGTCGGGAAAAAATCGATGGAAGCTTGTTTCCGCCACAGAGTAAAAAATAAAAAAGGTAATTGCGACTTTTCATCTCACAATTCTGACTAGTTATAACATGCAATTGGGAGATATAAAGTCAGAATTGCATGATATAAAAGTTGCAATTGCGTGTTATAAAGTCAGAATTTTGCAAGAAATAAAGTCAGCAATTGCAAAATTCTGAGATATAAAAGTCATAATTGTGAGATAAAAGGTGCAATTAACCTTTTTTTTATATTCTGTGGCGGAAACAAGCTTCCATAGTTTCCTGATGTGTTTGGAGTGAGAAAACACAGATGAACAAGAGTGTGATGAGAACATTTGTTCAGATTTGTCTGGTCTTTAATTCTGTTCTCAAAACATTGACATTATTCATAGTTTTATTTCTGAAATGTTTAGGGGCCGTTTACACTCCACTTCACCAGCTAATAACTCTTCGACAGCGATGCTATCGAAATATACAGAGCTACTGCAAAAGCTGAAATTCAAAGACAAATTTTTAAAGATGGCTGCGCGCTTGTTTCTCTGGCGTATAACGTCTATAGGTGTGTGTGTTTCTTTACAAAGTGACACTGACATCGCCATCTACTGGTCTGGCAGCAGAATACAGCGGTTTAATCGGTTCGCGGATCCTTGTGACCGGGATCGTTTTGACAACATTTTCTTCTGTACACGGAAAACGCAAAGGAAAAAACTTTTCCATTTTTAGTACATGGTTGTCATGTAAACGAACCCTTAGTTGGACGTTCGTCTAACATTTTTTAAATGTTTCTACTTGTTTCAGAACGTTCAGAGAACATTCAAAAGTAGCGTTCCATAATGTTTGAAGAATGATACAATGTAACATTCCCTTGCATAACCAAGAAAAAAAGTGTTTAGAACATTTAAATAACTGGACGTTTTTGAACATTCAGAAATAATATGTTTATAAATTAATGGGAACATTAGCCAAACGTTCTTAAAACATATTTCGTTAGCTAGATTCAGAGTGACAGGTGTCAGTCAAAAACCACAGAAACATGAACACAAACTTTCTGAGTGCTCCGAGTGAGTGTAACCTTTAGCCACCCGTCTCACGTTCTCTGTGTGTGTGTGTGTGTGTGTGTGTGTGTAGAGTACAGGGTCTGGGTGCTGGAGCCGCGGGTGATTCAACAGTACACGGCCAGTGTTTCCATACTGAATAAGAACTTCTCTGTGAGCCTGACCAATCATGAGAGCTCAGAGTTCAGAGCCGAGGCGACGTCTGTGCAGAACATGGTGAGGAAACATTGCCTGTGTGTGTGTGTGTGTGTGTGTGTGTGTGTGTGTGTGTGTTTTAAGACTGTGTTGTAAGAGCTAGTAGCAGTTAGATTCAAATCAGAAAAGACGGTTCAGACAGAAGGGGTCATCAGGTCATCGGGTCATCGGATGCAGAAGTAAAGTTGAAAAAAAGCAGTTGCGTATGATCATTTAAAGAGACATACACCGAAACGGGTCGCTGTGAACAGAGCTGTTTTTGAGGAGGTAAAACCGGTGTTGTTTTACACAACCATTGAGGAATTTTTACCAAAGTATGTTACAAACTTTACATGAAGACCCTGAAGAATCACACCAACTTGTGGAAAATGGAGATCCGATGACCCCTTTAAGAAAGAAATCAGGGGCCTCATTTATAACCGTTGCGTTGCACAAAACTGAAAGAGCCGTACGACACTTCACACGCATGAGTTGTGATTTATAAAGACAAACTTGACGGGAAAATTTGCGCAAACTCTGATCCATGCGTACGAACATTCTGGAAACGGAGCAGTTTGGCGACACCGATGGAGATCTGAGGAACTGATGAAGGAAAACCACTTTAAATCTTCATTATGAGTCCTAATCATAAATACAGTGCATGTTCACAATAACAGTTTAAATACATAAAATAATGATTTAAACTATGTTTTACATCTGATATACACATTTAGATTAAATATGTTTTTCTCATTAACAGAGTTAAGCACTTAAATTACATGAAATCATTACAGAGAAGTAAAAAAAAAAAAAAAAATTCTAATAAATAGAAGTATTTGTAGTGTATGCGATGCTTTTGAACACTTTTCCTGAGGCATGCTGTGTTTTAATGTTTGATTAGCACATGATAACAGCAGAACTCATGATCTGAGAAAACATTTTTGTGCAGATAATGATCAATAATGTACAATAAGGCCTATCAGTTTCCATTAAAAATATAAAGCAATTAAAAATACAATTTGGCCAGTGGAAAAGATTGAGAAAAACTTTCTCTGAAATGTATTTTATACTATTTGATTTATTGATTAAAAAACAAGGCAAGGATCGGCTTCTAAATTATTTTTAGCAATGTAATGTGATGCACATCCGTATCTCATATTTTCCTAATGTCTTGTACCGTTAAACATGGTATCACGTGGATGAATATGCATATGCAAATAATATGCAAATGATGATATGCATATTAAAACGAGGCGTCATACGCTCCAGATATGGTTATTCTGAGGTGGAGACGTACATGCGCACAATCTTCTGCTGGCTGGGAGTTATAAAGGGAATTTTGCACGGTTTTATAAGTCTGAATATTTTTTGGCATACGCCATTTTTGGCTTTCGGGCGCACGTACACTATTAGTGAGGATCCTACGCACGTTTTATAAATGAGACCCCTGATGACTTGTTGTAAGTCTAGTCAGAAATTCCATGCAAAATGTAGCTGGAAGCGGATCAACCAGCATTCTTTGGTCTGGTCAAGCTGAGCCTAGAACACGCAACACACTTATCATCATTATATCATGACTCTTTGACAGGTTGAGAAGCTGGTGAAGTCCACAGATCTGTCCAGATACTTCAACTCCACTGCGGTCTTCGCCTTTGGGTGAGGAAGCCGTCGCTGGTGTTTCATGAGCGATCTGTGCAGAAACTTCACGGTTCTTCTGGTGTTTCGTGAGCGATCTGTGCAGAACCTTCACGGTTCTTCTGGTGTTTCGTGAGCGATCTGTGCAGAACCTTCACGTGTCTTCTGGTGTTTCTGCAGGGAGGGCAGTGTTGTGGCTCACTTCTGGCTGCGCCTGTCGGTTCCCGTCAGTCGTGTGGAGACGGTGAGCGTGGCGAGACTGAACGAGAGTGTGTTCAGAGAGCTCCAGCGCTTCACTGACGCTCAGCAGATCTGCAGATACGAGGGTTTCCAGCTGCTGATGTCATCGCTCAGCATCACCGGTGACTCTCATCAGCCCACACATGTGTCGTGACTTCTGCTGCATTTCTGTTCACTTGTTTTTACTGCTTTGTGTTGTTGTTTTTTTTACTTTCCAGAAACCAGCCCCAAAGTTATAGATCTTTTTCAAGCCACTTTTGGTATGATTTTTTTTCTTTTTTCTCTTTTTTGTTGTATTTTGCTGTGAATGTTTTTCCCCTAAACAATCATTTTGAGGTTTTAATTCACTTTCATGTGTTGTAAATCAGTTTTGAAATAATGCAGTGGCATCAACAAGTAGTAATGCCTGAATATTATTCATTAGATTTCTAAATATCAGATCAAGTGTCATTTTAAATTCACAATTGCGAAAAAATAAATTCAGAATTGCGAGAAATGAAGTCAGAATTGCGAAAAAATAAAGTCAGAATTGCGAGATAAAGTCAGAATAGTGAGAAATGAAGTCAGAATTGCGAGATAAAGTCAGAATTGTGAAAAAATTAAGTCAGAATTGCGAGAAATAAAGTAAAAATCGAGAGATAAAAAGTCAGAATAGTGAGAAATAAAGTAAAAATTGCAGATAAAAAGTCAGAATAGTGAGAAATGAAGTCAGAATTGCGAGATAAAAAGTTAAAGTTTTGTGCAATAAAGTAAGAATTGCTAGATAAAAATTCAGAATTGCAAGAAATAAAGTAAAAATTGCAAGAAATAAAGTCAGAATTTGCGAAAAAGAATTGAGAGAAAGAAAGTTAGAATTGCAAGAAATAAAGTAAAAATTGTGAGAAGTTAAATAAAAATCGAGAGATAAAAAGTCAGAATTGCGACATAAAAAGTCAGAATTGTAAGAAATAAAGTCAGAATTGCAAAATAAAAAGTCAGAATAGTGAGAAATGAAGTAAAAATGGCAGATAAAAAGTCAGATTAGTGAGAAATGAAGTCAGAATTGCGACATAAAAAGTCAGAATTGTAAGAAATGAAGTCAGAATTGCGAGATAAAGTCAGAATAGTGAGAAATGAAGTCAGAATTGCAAGATAAAGTCAGAATAGTGAGAAATGAAGTCAGAATTGCGAGATAGTCAGAATAGTGAGAAATGAAGTCAGAATTGCGAGGTAAAGTCAGAATGGTGAGAAATGAAGTCAGAACTGCGAGATAAAGTCAGAATAGTGAGAAATGAAGTCAGAATTGCAAGATAAAGTCAGAATAGTGAGAAATGAAGTCAGAATTGCGAGATAGAGTCAGAATAGTGAGAAATGAAGTCAGAATTGCGAGGTAAAGTCAGAATAGTGAGAACTGAAGTCAGAATTGCGAGATAGAGTCAGAATGGTGAGAAATGAAGTCAGAATTGCGAGGTAAAGTCAGAATGGTGAGAAATGAAGTCAGATTTGCGAGATAAAGTCAGAATAGTGAGAAATGAAGTCAGAATTGCGAGATAGAGTCAGAATAGTGAGAAATGAAGTCAGAATTGCAAGATAAAGTCAGAATAGTGAGAAATGAAGTCAGAATTGCGAGATAAAGTCAGAATAGTGAGAAATGAAGTCAGAATTGCGAGATAGAGTCAGAATAGTGAGAAATGAAGTCAGAATTGCGAGATAGAGTCAGAATAGTGAGAAATGAAGTCAGAATTGCGAGATAAAGTCAGAATAGTGAGAAATGAAGTCAGAATTGCGAGATAGAGTCAGAATAGTGAGAAATGAAGTCAGAATTGCAAGATAAAGTCAGAATAGTGAGAAATGAAGTCAGAATTGCGAGATAGAGTCAGAATAGTGAGAAATGAAGTCAGAATGAAATAGTCAGAATTGCGAGAAATAAAGTAAAAATTTTGTGCAATAAAGTAAGAATTGCGAGATAAAAATTCAGAATTGCAAGAAATAAAGTAGAAATTGAGAGATAAAAAGTCAGAATTGAGAGAAATAAAGTAAAAATTGCAGATAACATTTACATTTAGTCATTTAGCAGACGCTTTTGTCCAAAGCGACTTACAAATTAGGACTAAATTAAGCGAGTCATCGTGAAGAGGCAAAAAAACAACGCAAGAAGTGCTCAAAATACGAAGTTCAGTCATTGTTCAGAGTAGCATAAGCGAGGACATAAGGCAAAAGGAAAGGTAGGATATAAAGGAAAAGGAAAGGTTTTTTTAATTTATTTTTTTATGAGGATAAGTGCTCACGGAAGAGAAGGGTTTTCAGTTGTCTTTTGAATGTTTGCCATGGATTCTGCATTCCGGATGAGGGTGGGGGAGAGCATTCCACCAGCATGGAACTGTGAATGAGAATGTTCTGGAAAGTGATTTTGTGGCTCTCTATGATGGAACCACGAGACGTCGAGATAAAAAGTCAGAATAGTGAGAAATGAAATCAGAATTGCGAGATAAAGTCAGAATAGTGAGAAATGAAGTCAGAATTGCGAGATAGAGTCAGAATAGTGAGAAATGAAGTCAGAATTGCGAGATAAAGTCAGAATGGTGAGAAATAGTCAGAATTGCGAGAAATAAAGAAAAATTTTTGTGAAATAAAGTAAGAATTGCTAGATAAAAATTCAGAATTGCAAGAAATAAAATAAAAATTGTGAGAAGTAAAAATTGTGAGAAGTAAAAATTGCGAGAAATAAAATAAAAATTGCGAGAAATAAAGTAAAAATCGAGAGATAAAAAGTCAGAATTGTTAGAAATAAAGTCAGAATTGCAGATAAAAAGTCAGAATAGTGAGAAATAAAGTAAAAATTGCTGATAAAAAGTCAGAATAGTGAGAAATGAAGTCAGAATTGCGAGATAAAGTCAGAATGGTGAGAAATAGTCAGAATTGCGAGAAATAAAGTAAAAGTTTCGTGAAATAAAGTAAAAATTGCTAGATAAAAATTCAGAATTGCAAGAAATAAAGTAGAAATTGAGAGATAAAAAGTCAGAATTGAGAGAAATAAAGTCAGAATTGCAAGAAATAAAGTAAAAATTTCATTAAATAAAGTAAAAATTGCTAGATAAAAAGTCAGAATTGCAAGAAATAAAGTAGAAATTGAGAGATAAAAAGTCAGAATTGAGAGAAATAAAGTAAAAATTGCAGATAAAAAGTCAGAATAGTGAGAAATGAATTCAGAATTGCGAGATAAAGTCAGAATAGTGAGAAATTAAGTCAGAATTGCGAGAAATAAAGTAAAAGTTTTGTGCAATAAAGTAAGAATTGCTAGATAAAAATTCAGAATTGCAAGAAATAAAGTAAAAATTGCAAGAAATAAAGTCAGAATTGCGAAAAAGAATTGAGAGAAAGAAAGTTAGAATTGCAAGAAATAAAGTAAAAATTGTGAGAAGTTAAATAAAAATCGAGAGATAAAAAGTCAGAATTGCGACATAAAAAGTCAGAATTGTAAGAAATTAAGTCAGAATTGCAAAATAAAAAGTCAGAATAGTGAGAAATGAAGTAAAAAATTGCAGATAAAAAGTCAGAATAGTGAGGAATGAAGTCAGAATTGCGACATAAAAAGTCAGAATTGTAAGAAATAAAGTCAGAATCGAGAGATAAAAAGTCAGAATTGTAAGAAATAAAGTAAAAATTGTGAGATAAAAAGTTGCAATTACCTTATGTTTTATTCTGTGGCGGAAACAAGCTTCTAGAGTTTTCCTACTTAATATCTGGATGTTTTTGTGTTTTAAAAACTGTCTAGAGACTCATGTTCAGCTCAGGTGAACCGTTGCTCTCACTGATCGTTTGTTCTGAAGGGTCTATAAATGTGTGTAATAGATGCACGAATGCCAGACATACTCAAGAAAATGAAAACGTCTCTCAAATTCTGAGCATATATTGAATAATATATTGAGTAGATGAAACCCCTGAACATGTGTGAGAGTCGTGTGTCCTGAAGTGTGGTTCCCCCACAGACTGTTACCACTACACGTCTCTGCTCTCCACGGAGCCTGTGCTGCTCGAGGGCCCGAACACTCAGAGGTCCTCGTGTCTGTGGCACCTCAGGGCCCCTGCGGGATCCCGGCTCGAGCTCCGGGTGGAGTGGCTCCTGGCCGAGTGTCGAGACCGGCTGATCATCTACGACTCCATCTCGCCAGCAGACTCTCGGCTCATCACCTCGTGAGACTCACCTTCCTCTCTGCTTTAGATCATGCACTGCTAAACTCTGTATTTTTGTCTCGTTTCCAGTCCAAATATCAAACAATTCTTAAATCAAGATGAATGTACTAGATGAGTAAAATGCTATAAGATATTTTGTCTTGTTTTCTGGGGGAAAAAATTTAAATGAAGTGAGTTTTTGCTTAAAACAAGAACAGTTTGCTGCCAGTGGGGTCAGAAAAATAAACTTAATTCAATCGGAAACAAGATCATTTTTCTGACCCCATTGCCAGATCATTTTTCTTGTTTTAAGCAAAAACTCACTTCATTTAGAACCCCCCCCCCCCCAGAAAACAAGACATAATATCTTATGGCATTTTACTCATCTAGTAAATTCATCATGATTTCTTTTTTTTAAATATATATATTTGGACTGGAAACGAGACAAAAATACTGAGTAAGAACATCATTTTTTGCAGTGATGAAGTGTCAGTCTCTGATGACTGTTAAGCCCAATTTATACTTCTGCGTCGTACTTACGCTGTAGCTACGTCGTAGGCTGTGTGTAGCGCGCGTACCCTTCGGCGTACCCTGACGTGCACCTCTCCAAAAATGTAACAACGCGTCAATTCTACGCGGACGCAAGCGCTGTGATTGGTCTGCTAGGACCCCTCCCTCGGGTTTCACATGCAAGTGTAATTGTGCGTCAACGCGGACAACGACGCAGAAGTATAAATTAAAACCAACGCGTAGTCTACAGCGTAGAGGCTCCGGTGTAGGTCCGACGCAGAAGTATAAATTGGGCTTTACTGTACGGCGTGGTTAATCTCTTTCTCTGTCTCTCTCTCCTCCCTCTCTCTCTCCCTCTCTCTCTCTCTCCTCCCTCTCTCTCTCTCTCTCTCTCTCTCTCTCCCTCTCTCTCTCTCTCTCCCTCTCTCCCTCTCCCTCTCTCTCTCTCCCTCTCTCTCTCTCTCTCTCTCTCTCTCCCTCTCTCTCTCTCTCTCTCTCTCTCTCCTCTCTCTCTCTCTCCTCTCTCTCTCTCTCCTCCCTCTCTCTCTCTCTCTCTCTCCCTCTCCCTCTCTCTCTCTCCCTCTCTCTCTCTCTCTCTCCCTCTCTCTCTCTCTCTCCCTCTCTCTCTCTCTCTCCCCTCTCTCTCTCTCCCTCTCTCC
Organism: Leuciscus idus; assembly: GCA_021554675.1. Classification (NCBI taxonomy): domain Eukaryota; kingdom Metazoa; phylum Chordata; class Actinopteri; order Cypriniformes; family Leuciscidae; genus Leuciscus; species Leuciscus idus. The sequence goes on from CM038631.1 coordinate 40,607,965, forward strand.
CTCTCCCTCTCTCTCTCTCCCTCTCTCTCTCTCTCTCTCTCCCTCTCTCTCTCTCTCTCTCTCTCTCTCTCTCTCTCTCTCTCTCTCTCTCTCTCTCTCTCTCCTCTCTCTCTCTCTCTCTCTCTCTCTCTCTCTCAGCCTGTATGGATGCAGTCGGTATGAGCAGACATTGCAGCTTCTGTCTTCTTCTGACTGGATGACGGTGGTTTGGAAACAGGGTCTGTACAATTACAAGGATCCGTTCTCTCTGAGCGCTCGGGCCTGGCCGGATCAGGGTAATCAATTCAACTCAAATACCTTTATTGGCATGACATTTTACAACGACATAGAAAATAGTTTAGAACAGCTGAAAAATTGTAGTGCCCTATGATTTCTGCGATGGGGGAAAACGCGTACGGAATCCAGTCATAAAAACTCAAAGGTCTTCGCAGCAACCCGTCAAAATAAAAGTTCGGTTTAACTTGAAGAAATTGTGACAGAAATATATTACTTTTGTACTGTTGAATTTAGCTACGTCTCAATGTAATAATAATACTTACACTAATAATAATAATAAATTATTAATAAAACTTTAAGGAATTTAAATAAAAAAAATGTAGGAATAATCACAATTTATACACAAAAAAGTTTTAATTTGGACAGTTAAGCTCTTGTGTAGCACTTTGTCAAAAACATTTGATTAATTTCATATGATTAAAAGATAAATTAAGTTAATGTGTTATGCCTTCATTTGATTGTCAGAAAATGTTAAATACACAACACAGAATGTCTGGAAAAAAAAACATTAAATGAAAATAAATAAATAAATAAAATTAATTGTTCTTATGAACTCAATTAATTTGGCACGCTTTTTGATTATTAAAATATAATTAAACCATTATAAGTGAAATAAATAAAATTGTGAAAAAACTTTTAATACATTTTTGTTAAACTTTTAATACATTTTTGTTAAATTTGATAAATTTCATGATTTCAATTAATTAGACATGCTTTTTGATTACTAAAATTTTGTTTAACCATTTAAAAAAATGGAATCCAGAAAAATAAAAGAGAAACAAATGTGGAAATAAATAAGAGAAAAAAAATAAAACGGATTTCGTAGCGTCCTACAATTGTAATAGCATTTAAACAGGCAATATAGAAGGAAAAACATTATAAAAATAATAATATATAGATAATTAATGATTATTATGATACAGAAATCATGTAACTAATGAACTGAATAATTACAATTCAACATTGTATACAGTAGTGGCCAAAAGTGATGTGCGGAGGGGATATTTTTTGTTTTTTTATATATGAGGGAAGAACAAAACCCTAAACTTTGTCAAGTCATTTATCTGACAAAATTATTTGGCTAACTACAGCTATACAGGTTTTATTTTACTATGAATAAAATGCATACATAACAACAAAAAGCTGACAGTGACTACAAACATGATCAGTTATTAATATTTTATTGGTTCTCTCTTGATTTTGCATGTGTTCTTAATTTCTTTGTACAACAGACTTTTTTCTCACAGCGTACAATCAAAATGCTGATTTAATACGAGATTTCATTCAATCCTTTCGGGTCTTTTGTCTGTTAGTGTTGTTAAGCGACGCTGAGGTTGTGTTTGTCATGTCACAGAATGTTCCTACAGTGTTGTACTAGAGGAGAAAGACGGCGTCCAGGGGATTTTACGGACCCCCTTCTACCCCAGCTATTACCCTCCCGACACCAACTGCACCTGGACCTTCACTGTAAGACTCTCTCCTTAGACACTTCAGCTGCTGGAAATGTACAAATGCAGGAAGTTTTCTGTGATGGGTAGGTTTAGGGGATAGATGTCTATGGAACAACATGTAAATAAAGTCAGAATTGAGAGATAAAGTCAGATTTGCAAGAAAGTAAGTCAGAGAAATACAGTAGAAACTGCAAGATAAAAAGTCAGAATAGTGAGAAATAAAGTAAAACTTGTGAGATAAAAAGTCAGAATTGCGAGAAATAAAGTAAAAATTGTGAGATAAAAAGTCAGAATTGCGAGAAATAAAGTAAAAATTGTGAGAAATAAAATAAAAATTGCAGGATAAAAATAAAAATTGCAAGATAAAAAGTCATATTTGAGAGAAATAAAGTCATGAGAGAAATCAAGTAAAAATTGCAAGATGAAAAGTCATAATTGTGAGAAATAAAGTCATAATTGAGAGAAATAAAATAAAATTGTGAGATAAAAAGTCAGAATTGCAAGATAAAGTCAGATTTGCGAGAAAGTACGTCAGAATTGAGAGAAATACAGTAAAAATTGCAAGATAAAAAGTCAGAATTGTGACAGTAAAAATTGTGAGATAAAAAGTCATAATTGTGAGAAATAAAGTAAAAATTGGGATATAAAAGTCATAATTGAGAGAAATAAAGTAAAAATTGCAAGATGAAAAGTCATAATTGAGAAAAATAAAGTCATAATTGAGAGAAATAAAGTCATAATTGTGATAAATAAAGTCATAATTGAGAGAAATACAGTAAAAATTGCAAGATGAAAATTCAGAATTGAGAGAAATAAAGTCATAATTGAGAGAAATACAGTCATAATTGAGAGAAATACAGTCATAATTGCAAGATGAAAAGTCAGAATTGAGAGAAATAAAGTCAGAATTGTGATAAATAAAGTCATAATTGTGAGAAATAAAGTCATAATTGTGAGAAATAAAGTCATAATTGAGAGATAAAAAGTCGCTATTACCTTCAATATTTTTATTCTGTGGCTTCTATAGTATATTTACAAGCTTCTATAGTTTTCCTACTTGATATCTTTGATTATTTCATTGTTTTTCCACTGACATGAGCATATATTGAATAATATATCGAGTGTGTGTGTGTGTGTGTGTGTGTGTGTGTGTGTTCAGGTGCCATCGGTAGAGTTCGGTCTGGCCTTGTTCTTTGAAGGATATGAGCTGAACCGGGCAAGTTACAGCCAGACCTGCACTCAGGGCCGATGGAGCATCCACAACCGCAGGTCAGTCCTGCAGAACCATTAGCACCAGCGCGCGTGTGTGTGTGTGTGTGTGTGACGGCGGTGTGTGTGCGTGTGTGCAGGCTGTGTGGCGTCCGAGGTCTGCAACCGTACGCCGAGCGGATCTTCCTGATGTCCTCCAGCGTCACGGTGTCCATGAGGTCCGAGGTGTCGCTCACCGGCCCGGGCCTTCAGGTCCAGTACAGTGTCTTCAACCAGTCTGATCGTCAGTACACACACACACACACACACACACACACACACACTCAAACACACTCACTCACCGGCCCAGGCCTGCAGGTCCAGTACAGTGTCTTCAACCAGTCTGATCGTCAGTACACACACACACACACACACACACTCACACACACACACTCACCGGCCCGGGCCTGCAGGTCCAGTACAGTGTCTTCAACCAGTCTGATCGTCAGTACACACACACACACACACACTCACACACACACACTCACCGGCCTGGGCCTGCAGGTCCAGTACAGTGTCTTCAACCAGTCTGATCGTCAGTACACACACACACACACACACACACACACACACACACACACTCACACACACTCACTCACCGGCCCAGGCCTGCAGGTCCAGTACAGTGTCTTCAACCAGTCTGATC
>CM038631.1:40619085-40625854 GCA_021554675.1 Leuciscus idus
CCACCACCCTATAGTTCCTTTATGAAGTCACCTTTATGACTTCTCATTTTCCTTTTTGAAGTACTTTTTGAACTCCATTATTGAGCCGAGTTTTGCCTGAAAATAGTCTACTTTTGATGACTGTGCAAGACAAATGGATTCAGGGTCAGGCTTGACTGAGAGTCAGACTCGTGGTGTGAGCGGAGCGAAATTGGAGCGGGAAATGCGACGCTCCGTCCTTTTGAAATTGCCGCTCTGCGCTCTGTCCAAGATCCGCCCGCTCGCGCTCCCCGCTCGCTCCCGCTCCACTCCGCTCACATGCTCTGTTCCGCTGTGTGTCTGCAGGTTCTTCTCCCCGTCTGTGTGGATCATCTATCTGGGCAAGCTTCGGCTGGACGGCAGCAGTCAGTCGGAGGAGGCGGTGCGAGTGTCGCACATTCACCTGCATCACTACTACGAGGACGAGACTCACGACTATGACGTGGCTCTGCTTCGGCTGGTTCGGCCTGTGTGGTCGAGCACTTTAGCTCATCCGGTCTGCTTCCGCCCGCGACCCACCAGCTGGAGGGCCGACCTGCTGTGCTGGGTCACGGGATGGGGAGCGCTGCGGGAGGGAGGTACGACACCCCAAAACACATCTCAACCAGTCAATACACACGCTACACTTTTACTAATAAAGGTTCCAGAAGGGGGGGTTTTGCAGCGATGCCATGAAACTGAAGAGCTTGCAGGGGCGGGGCTTGGTTTTATGCATCAGCTGGTGATTGGATGTTTAGGGTGTGAGCTTGCAGAGGCGGGGCTTGATTTTATGCGTCAGCTGTTGGTTGGATGTTTAGATGTGGGCGTGAGCTTGCAGGGGCGGTGCTTGATTTTAAGCATCAGCTGTTGATTGGATGTTTAAGGCGTGAGCTTGCAGGGGCGGGGCTTGATTTTAAGCATCAGCTGTTGATTGGATGTTTAGGGCGTGAGCTTGCAGGGGCGGGGCTTGATTTTAAGCATCAGCTGTTGATTGGATGTTTAGGGCGTGAGCTTGCAGGGGCGGGGCTTTTTGTTTCAGTTTCTGAATGTTAGTGGAGACATTTCTGTAGTTGTTGTGGAGTTACATTGATCATCAGCTGTTGATCGGATGTTTAGGGCATGAGCTTGCAGGGGTGGGGCTTGATTTTAAGCATCAGCTGTTGATTGGATGTTTAGATGTGGTCATGAGCTTGCAGGGGCGGGTCTTGGTTTTATGCATCAGCTGTTGATTGGATGTTTAGGGCGTGAGCTTGCAGGGGCGGGGCTTGATTTTATGCATAACGCTTTTCTTCCTCTTTACAACTAGTTATAGCATGAAAAAACATGCATGAACATCAGAAGGAATATTGAAAGATACAGTAGAACTTACTGAAATGAATCATGTCTCATGTATTCGCTCAATCAGTGTTTAACTGACATCAATAACAGCTTGTGAATGTGGCCTGAAACAACATGAGCTTTTTAAAATATATTATCTTAGACTAGTTTAGGCTATTTTTTTCGTCTGTAAATCACATTTTAAAGCTGATATTTCTTCCTTCACTTTGTCGACCTTTTTCACCCCTGATGAGTTTGACACACGAAACATTAAACCACCAAAACTAAAATATGAGGAACTGAATCAAAGTGTTTCTTGATTTTTGTACATTTGGTTTAAGTTTCACTGACCATATGATGCTGTGAGAGAAAGTCACCTGCTGCATGTTATTAAATAGAGGAATAACCTCTAAAAGAGTGGGAATAATGCTGTTGTTAGAGACTGGAAATCAAGCACGAGTAAAACTCCCCCTGTAGTCAATAATTTTATCTCTTAAAACTCATCTTTGATCACCAAAATTACATATTTAAAAGCTTTTTCCTTGAAAAAAAAAATCTTCATGCCTTAAAATAGCTTGAATGTAATTTTACACCCTTGCCTCATTTAGTATACAAGGTTTTCTGAATATGCAAATGAGCCCCGCCTCCACTCACTCACTCAGCTCAGAGATCCACTGGTTGACGATCACACGTTGATCTGATTGGTTACAAGGTAGTTTGTGACGTCAGAAACACCAGCGATTTCAAAGCGTGTGTTTGAGACTGTCTTTGGTTCACTGCAGTTTTAAGGAGGAAATACTCAGCAATGGTGTCGACTTATGAATTTACACATGGTTTATCTTAAAGCATATTAAAAACACCACATAGAAACATAAACAACATTAAAAGCTGGATTTTCACCACAGCTTGTGTGTCTGTCTCTCCATCAGGGGCAGTGAGTGACGTCCTGCAGAAAGTAGACGTGCGATTGGTCAGTGAAGATGCATGTGTGCGTTCCTATGGTTACATGATCACTCCCAGAATGATTTGTGCCGGATATCGCAGTGGAGGGAAGGATTCCTGTCAGGTGACACACCATAATCACACTGCCATAACCGTGATGATGCATGAGAATATTAATTGACAGACGCAATTATTTGTACTTTTAATCCACACCACAGGGCCATTTAAAAAGAGGCAAAACATGATTAAAGTAATAAAAAAAATCATAAACTTTCTCTTATACGTTCATGTAGATTTTGTTTTTTATAAAGAATATAGTTACTGTCTCTTATTTAAATTTCTGCAAACCAGAATATTGGCTTAATTTTAAAGGTGACATATTATGCCCCCTTTCACAAGATGTAATATAAATCTCTGGCGTCCCCAGACTGTGTCTGTGAAATTTCAGCTCAAAATACCAGATCATTTATTATAGCTTGTTAAATTTGCCCCTTTTTGGGTGTGAGCAAAAAACGCACCGTTTTTGTGTGTGTCTCTTTAAATGCAAATGAGCTTTAGCTCCGCCTCCATTCAGAAGAGGGCGGAGTCACTCCAGCAATAACAAAACAGGCCAATCTCACTCATCCAGAATCCCAGAATAACCAGTAGCGAGTGCAGCCTTACGGAGAGACTCAGGAAGAGTTTCTGAATGTTAGTGGAGACATTTCTGTAGTTGTTGTGGAGTTACATTGATCATCTCATCATCATGTTTAACTTCTCCACAAGTGTCCACAGTTCCTGAGGTGTTTATAAGACAGCGGTGACATGTTCTGGTCAATAGTGTTCAGTGCTCGTCTGTGCTCAACCACAGAACAGTTTCAGGCTTTGCTGGATCTTCTATCATTGCGTTAGAACTGGTCTCTGTTGTCGCGTGTGGAACCAAATGTCGGCTGGTGTGTGTAAACGTGCAGATTAAGGGGCGGTAATATTATAATAAGATCCTCTTCGTGAGTCAGAAGGAGAGCGAAACCTGATCAGCTTATTTTTTGTCATGCTTGCAGAGAAAGGCTGACCAGAACACAGTTACTGGGTTTCACTTTTCATGTTTTCTGGGTTGGTAGAAGCACCGGACCGGTAATATATCAATGAGACATTTCAATTGTTTATTAATAAGCAAGTGTTTTCTGTGTCAAAGATGATGATGCTGACTCGCGATCTTCGCAGTAGTGAACGCGCCAGAGAGAAATGCACATTTCATACGGATTATAAGCAGAGAACAGTCTGTTTTCTTTCGTTTTGAATTGTTTTGTTTAAAAGTACACATTTCATGCTTTCTATTTCTCAGGTCTGTGAGGCAAGTAGCTTATACGATGAGTTTCGGTTCATTTAAGAGACGATCAGTTCACGCGCGGGCGCCTCCGGTCGTGTCCCTGATTATATTGCCTGAGCCTGCCTGCTATATTTACTTATTTATTAAATCCAGGAATTTGGTAGATGAAACATTGATTAAAATTAAGATACAATTAATACAAAACGAAATTCACTTTAAAGAAAGGCTGAACAAACTTAATGAAGTGGTCAAAATCATGTCTGCCCACTCCATTTGTCTCACGATATTCGGGATCATCTTATCTTATTCATGCTTTTCACTTTTCATATTATCAACATGAAATATATAAAACAAATTATATTATTTTATTTAAACATGAATATGAAACTAAATCGTTTTTTAATGACTGGGCTACAACACATAGGCCTATTAGCCTACAGTACAGAGACATTTAATGTCGCAACTTGGTCGGACTAAAAGGGGAGAAAAAAATTAAATTGGGTCGGTCCTAAATTGACAGGGGTCGGTCGGGTTACGGCAAACAAGAATATTTTAAGGATGGCCTGACTACACATATTGCGTATGTGTAATGCTGGTAATTTAGACATACAAATATTGCACATATTTTTCATCCTCTACCCGCCCGCAAGGAGTTCATTATCCGCCCGCGTCCCTGCCCGTGAATTTTAGGAATGTCACAATCCACCCGTTTTAGCCACTTTTATGCGCGGGTACCCGACCCTTTGCAGGACTCTGCCGGACCCGATTATAGCACTTAAAGGGTAACTCTCGCCAAAATGCAACCTAGGGCCTTTTTGTTAATTTACTCGAGGCAAACTTTCGTTTAAAAGCATAATAAGAATGGAAACGCCACTTTTAAGTTTGACCGTATTTTCGTTTTAGGTAAAATGCCTTGTGAATGGGAGTGAATGGGAGTGAATGGGGCACTTTTAGGATAGCATCAAAAATCACTATTTTTAAAACACTAAGAAGGCTCGACACATCATGAAACTGTGCTGGAAGTCTCACCAGCGGCTCTACACATGAACTCCAGCACTGAGAACAGTGTTTGTGGACACAGAGTTTACTAAAGAGAAAGATTTTGAACAACTCACTGTGTTTCCGTCCGCCGGCATTTTGTCAGTCAAAAATAGTCGATCTCCGTAACAGGAGGAGAGTAAAGATGGAAAGCTCCTAAAGCTCAGTTCCATATAAATTCACGGATAATTTGTTGTTTTCTCGTTAGTGAAAATCAATATTGACCTTGTATTTGAAAAAGGATCCTCATATAAGAAGCAATACTAAAATTCAGAGTCAGTTCATTCGCATTCGGAAATTGACTATTTTTGACTGTCAAAAAAAAAATGACAAAGGCATTTTAACCTAAACCGAAAATACGGTCAAACTTAAAAGTGGCGTTTCCAATCTAATTATGCTTTTAAATGAAAGTTTGCCTCGGGTAGATTAACAGAAAGAGCCTAGGTTGCATTTTGGCGAGAGTTACCCTTTAAAGCTGCAGTAGGGAACTTTTCTCTGCTGCACTACAGCCCTCCCTCCACAGCTCCTCCCCCACAACGGAGCCTGCCGTGATGCAGGCTAGTAAACAGGACCACCGATGACGGCGGATAAACAGTTATCGCACATTCACTGGTAGGGACGAAACATCAACAATATGCTTTACATTGACTATCATGGCCCGCCCATACTTTGACTTCAAACTTGGTCCTCAAATCATTACGTATTTTGGAATACATGTAATGTTACTTCATAACGTTGCACTCTTTCTATAAGTTATAAATAGCTAGCAAGATAATATAACGGTAACGTTACAGTATGTAAGCAATTATTCTAGCGATGTGTAATGCTAAATAAGGTTTGCTAGTACATTATTTCAGCAACATGACAAGCCAGTGAATAAGCAGGTTTCAATGGTTTGTTTTGCACAGTGCGTGACATTTTATCTGTATGCTATGCGGCTAGAGCTTTGACACTGAGTCAATGGGCTCCGACGCGCTTGTTTATCGTCATCGGTCTTTTTCCGTTTACCTGTCTTTGTTGCGTGAGCTGGTGCCACTCGAGAAATTGGCAGTTTTGGTTGTTTGTCCCTCATTAGCAGAGCTGCGGCACACCGGCAATCTTGATTTTGAACGACGGACGGTATGCGCTGTGCGAGAGAGGGGTGTGATCAGCGCGTACACGAGCTTGATTGACACTGCTAAGACACTCCTCCTGGCTCTGATTGGTTGTTTCTTAACGGGAGCGGTGTATTTCTGCAAATGGCAATAGGACCACTGGGAGGAGCCTGGGGAGCTTGATTTTTCCACAGATTATCTGTCTCATATTCTACTGTCAGGACATAATGACAGTTTTAACAAATATGTAAAAAATAAATTTTTACAAAAGTTACCTACAGCAGCTTTAAACACGGGAGAAGTCAGATTTTCATGATATGTCCCCTTTAAGGATGCACCTATTGAAATATTACATATTTTACTATATATTTTTACAATTAAAATATTATGCACAAAGTCTTCCACCAGAGATGTGTAAGTGACGTGTGTGTGTGTGTGTGTGTGTGTGGTCAGGGCGACTCTGGCGGGCCGCTGGTGTGTCAGGAGCCGTCGGGACGCTGGTTTCTGGCCGTGTGGTGAGCTGGGGACGAGGCTGCGGACGCCCGGATTATTACGGCGTTTACACTCGGATCACCAAACTCACCGGATGGATCAAGCGCCTCATTTCCTCCTGAGAAGCACCATCTGAGACCTCCACACACCACATCCCAGCGCTCGGCCTCTGAGCATCATGGGAAATGTGCTTTGATGATGTCAGTCCTGTGGATGTGTAGAACTGATTGTAGGTTCATTAACTGGGTTTGAAATGAACACCCGCTAACCTGCCAAATGCGGGTAAGGATCGGCTGTGGCAAGTAACGCTGTCAATCACGAGCCAATTTGGCGAGTTACTTATTATATTTACTCACTTTGCTGGGGAAGTTCGTGTAAGACAAATCTGCAGATTTAGCACAAATACTCGTGAGTCATCATGATATATTAAATACAGTGTATTGTGCAGAATCTGCTCATATCTGCTTACTTGAACACACACGTCACAACACAACAAATAACGGCACGCTTGTTCATTTGCATTGAAGCAATAGTGAAGATTAAAAAGCATTTGGTTTACAGAAAAGACATTGTTATTTTC
>CM038631.1:40626354-40628854 GCA_021554675.1 Leuciscus idus
GTTAAGCTCTTGTGTAGCACTTTGTCAAAAACATTTGATTAATTTCATATGATTAAAAGATAAATTAAGTTAATGTTTTATGCCTTCATTTGATTGTCAGAAAATGTTAAATACACAACACAGAATGTCTGGAAAAAAAAACATTAAAATTAAAATAAATAAATAAATAAATAAAATTAATTGTTCTTATGAACTCAATTAATTTGGCACGCTTTTTGATTATTAAAATATAATTAAACCATTATAAGTGAAATAAATAAAATTGTGAAAAAACATTTTTGTTAAACTTTTAATACATTTTTGTTAAACTTTTAATACATTTTTGTTAAATTTGATCAATTTCATGATTTCAATTAATTAGACATGCTTTTTGATTACTAAAATTTTGTTTAACCATTTTAAAAAATGGAATCCAGAAAAATAAAAGAGAAACAAATGTGGAAATAAATAAGAGAAAAAAAATAAAACGGATTTCGTAGCGTCCTACAATTGTAATAGCATTTAAACAGGCAATATAGAAGGAAAAACATTATAAAAATAATAATATATAGATAATTAATGATTATTATGATACAGAAATCATGTAACTAATGAACTGAATAATTACAATTCAACATTGTATACAGTAGTGGCCAAAAGTGATGTGCGGAGGGGATATTTTTTGTTTTTTTATATATGAGGGAAGAACAAAACCCTAAACTTTGTCAAGTCATTTATCTGACAAAATTATTTGGCTAACTACAGCTATACAGGTTTTATTTTACTATGAATAAAATGCATACATAACAACAAAAAGCTCACAGTGACTACAACATGATCAGTTATTAATATTTTATTGGTTCTCTCTTGATTTTGCATGTGTTCTTAATTTCTTTGTACAACAGACTTTTTTCTCACAGCGTACAATTGATGCTGATTTAATACGAGATTTCATTCAATCCTTTCGGGTCTTTTGTCTGTTAGTGTTGTTAAGCGACGCTGAGGTTGTGTTTGTCATGTCACAGAATGTTCCTACAGTGTTGTACTAGAGGAGAAAGACGGCGTCCAGGGGATTTTACGGACCCCCTTCTACCCCAGCTATTACCCTCCCGACACCAACTGCACCTGGACCTTCACTGTAAGACTCTCTCCTTAGACACTTCAGCTGCTGGAAATGTACAAATGCAGGAAGTTTTCTGTGATGGGTAGGTTTAGGGGATAGATGTCTATGGAACAACGTGTAAATAAAGTCAGAATTGCGAGATAAAGTCAGATTTGCAAGAAAGTAAGTCAGAGAAATACAGTAGAAACTGCAAGATAAAAAGTCAGAATAGTGAGAAATAAAGTAAAAATTGTGAGATAAAAAGTCAGAATTGCGAGAAATAAAGTAAAAATTGTGAGATAAAAAGTCAGAATTGTGAGAAATAAAGTAAAAATTGTGAGAAATAAAATAAAAATTGCAGGATAAAAATAAAAATTGCAAGATAAAAAGTCATATTTGAGAGAAATAAAGTCATGAGAGAAATCAAGTAAAAATTGCAAGATGAAAAGTCATAATTGTGAGAAATAAAGTCATAATTGAGAGAAATAAAATAAAATTGTGAGATAAAAAGTCAGAATTGCAAGATAAAGTCAGATTTGCGAGAAAGTACGTCAGAATTGAGAGAAATACAGTAAAAATTGCAAGATAAAAAGTCAGAATTGTGACAGTAAAAATTGTGAGATAAAAGTCATAATTGAGAGAAATAAAGTAAAAATTGCAAGATGAAAAGTCATAATTGAGAAAAATAAAGTCATAATTGAGAGAAATAAAGTCATAATTGTGATAAATAAAGTCATAATTGTGATAAATAAAGTCATAATTGTGATAAATAAAGTCATAATTGAGAGAAATACAGTAAAAATTGCAAGATGAAAATTCAGAATTGAGAGAAATAAAGTCATAATTGAGAGAAATACAGTCATAATTGAGAGAAATACAGTCATAATTGCAAGATGAAAAGTCAGAATTGAGAGAAATAAAGTCAGAATTGTGATAAATAAAGTCATAATTGTGAGAAATAAAGTCATAATTGTGAGAAATAAAGTCATAATTGAGAGATAAAAAGTCGCTATTACCTTCAATATTTTTATTCTGTGGCTTCTATAGTATATTTACAAGCTTCTATAGTTTTCCTACTTGATATCTTTGATTATTTCATTGTTTTTCCACTGACATGAGCATATATTGAATAATATATCGAGTGTGTGTGTGTGTGTGTGTGCGTGTGTGTGTGTGTGTGTGTGTGTGTGTGTGTGTGTGTTCAGGTGCCATCGGTAGAGTTCGGTCTGGCCTTGTTCTTTGAAGGATATGAGCTGAACCGGGCAAGTTACAGCCAGACCTGCACTCAGGGCCGATGGAGCATCCAGAACCGCAGGTCAGTCCTGCAGAACCATTAGCACCAGCGCGCGTGTGTGTGTGTGTGTGTGTGACGGCGGTGTGTGTGCGTGTGTGCAGGCTGTGTGGCGTCCGAGGTCTGCA
>CM038631.1:40633854-40681354 GCA_021554675.1 Leuciscus idus
TTAATTTTTTTATGTCTGTGTCGGCTGGAAAGATGCTGACTCGTGATCTTCGCAGTAGTGAACGCGCCAGAGAGAAATGCACATTTCATACGGATTACATAAGAGAGCAGTCTGTTTTCTTTCGTTTTTAATTGTTCTGTTTAAAAGTAGTCATTTCAAGCTTTATATATGTCTCGGGTCTGTGAGGCAAGTAGGCTATACACTGAGTTTCGGTTCATTTATGAGACAAACTCCAGGTTCACGCGCTAGATTATCTATTTTCTACCATATTTACTTCTTATTTATTAAATCCAGACAATTGGTTGATTAAACATTGATTAAAATTAAGATACAATTAATACAAAACGAAATTAAATTTAAAGACAGGCTTTGTGCTTTCTGTTTGAGGTCTCAGTGAAAGTTTTAAAGCAGTCTTTTAGTGTCCCTTTCAGAGCGCTCATGTCCGTGAACTGTCCCGTCCATAAAAAAAATTTTTTTTTGTGAAATAAATTTCTAAATAAATGCGACTTATAGTTCAGTGCGACTTAGTCTAGGCCTATATATGTTTTCTTCATGGCTCATTTTTTGACTGATGCGACTTATACTCCGGAGCGACTTATATTGATAGGCTACACCTTTACATTTACATTTATTCATTTAGCTGACGCTTTTATCCAAAGCGACTTACAATTGCTATATATGTCAAGTGTCTTGCTCAGGGACACATTGGTGTCTCACAGTGGATTCGAACCCGGGTCTCTCACACCAAAGGCATGTGTCTTATCCATTGCGCCACCACCACCACTACTTTTTGAACTCCATTATTGAGCCGAGTTTTGCCTGAAAATAGTCTACTTTTGATGACTGTGCAAGACAAATGGATTCAGGGTCAGGCTTGACTGAGAGTCAGACTCGTGGTGTGAGCGGAGCGAAATTGGAGCGGGAAATGCGACGCTCCGTCCTTTTGAAATTGCCGCTCTGCGCTCTGTCCAAGGTCCGCCCGCTCGCGCTCCCCGCTCGCTCCCGCTCCACTCCGCTCACATGCTCTGTTCCGCTGTGTGTCTGCAGGTTCTTCTCCCCGTCTGTGTGGATCATCTATCTGGGCAAGCTTCGGCTGGACGGCAGCAGTCAGTCGGAGGAGGCGGTGCGAGTGTCGCACATTCACCTGCATCACTACTACGAGGACGAGACTCACGACTATGACGTGGCTCTGCTTCGGCTGGTTCGGCCTGTGTGGTCGAGCACTTTAGCTCATCCGGTCTGCCTTCCGCCCGCGACCCACCAGCTGGAGGCCGACCTGCTGTGCTGGGTCACGGGATGGGGAGCGCTGCGGGAGGGAGGTACGACACCCCAAAACACATCTCAACCAGTCAATACACACGCTACACTTTTACTAATAAAGGTTCCAGAAGGGGGGGTTTTGCAGCGATGCCATGAAACTGAAGAGCTTGCAGGGGCGGGGCTTGGTTTTATGCATCAGCTGGTGATTGGATGTTTAGGGTGTGAGCTTGCAGAGGCGGGGCTTGATTTTATGCGTCAGCTGTTGGTTGGATGTTTAGATGTGGGCGTGAGCTTGCAGGGGCGGGGCTTGATTTTAAGCATCAGCTGTTGATTGGATGTTTAAGGCGTGAGCTTGCAGGGGCGGGGCTTGATTTTAAGCATCAGCTGTTGATTGGATGTTTAGGGCGTGAGCTTGCAGGGGCGGGGCTTGATTTTAAGCATCAGCTGTTGATTGGATGTTTAGGGCGTGAGCTTGCAGGGGCGGGGCTTTTTGTTTCAGTTTCTGAATGTTAGTGGAGACATTTCTGTAGTTGTTGTGGAGTTACATTGATCATCAGCTGTTGATCGGATGTTTAGGGCATGAGCTTGCAGGGGTGGGGCTTGATTTTAAGCATCAGCTGTTGATTGGATGTTTAGATGTGGTCATGAGCTTGCAGGGGCGGGTCTTGGTTTTATGCATCAGCTGTTGATTGGATGTTTAGGGCGTGAGCTTGCAGGGGCGGGGCTTGATTTTATGCATAACGCTTTTCTTCCTCTTTACAACTAGTTATAGCATGAAAAAACATGCATGAACATCAGAAGGAATATTGAAAGATACAGTAGAACTTACTGAAATGAATCATGTCTCATGTATTCGCTCAATCAGTGTTTAACCACGGAAAGACATCAATAACAGCTTGTGAATGTGGCCTGAAACAACATGAGCTTTTTAAAATATATTATCTTAGACTAGTTTAGGCTATTTTTTTCGTCTGTAAATCACATTTTAAAGCTGATATTTCTTCCTTCACTTTGTCGACCTTTTTCACCCCTGATGAGTTTGACACACGAAACATTAAACCACCAAAACTAAAATATGAGGAACTGAATCAAAGTGTTTCTTGATTTTTGTACATTTGGTTTAAGTTTCACTGACCATATGATGCTGTGAGAGAAAGTCACCTGCTGCATGTTATTAAATAGAGGAATAACCTCTAAAAGAGTGGGAATAATGCTGTTGTTAGAGACTGGAAATCAAGCACGAGTAAAACTCCCCCTGTAGTCAATCATTTTATCTCTTAAAACTCATCTTTGATCACCAAAATTACATATTTAAAAGCTTTTTCCTTGAAAAAAAATATCTTCATGCCTTAAAATAGCTTGAATGTAATTTTACACCCTTGCCTCATTTAGTATACAAGGTTTTCTGAATATGCAAATGAGCCCCGCCTCCACTCACTCACTCAGCTCAGAGATCCACTGGTTGACGATCACACGTTGATCTGATTGGTTACAAGGTAGTTTGTGACGTCACAGAAACACCAGCGATTTCAAAGCGTGTGTTTGAGACTGTCTTTGGTTCTCTGCAGTTTTAAGGAGGAAATACTCAGCAATGGTGTCGACTTATGAATTTACACATGGTTTATCTTAAAGCATATTAAAAACACCACATAGAAACATAAACAACATTAAAAGCTGGATTTTCACCACAGCTTGTGTGTCTGTCTCTCCATCAGGGGCAGTGAGTGACGTCCTGCAGAAAGTAGACGTGCGATTGGTCAGTGAAGATGCATGTGTGCGTTCCTATGGTTACATGATCACTCCCAGAATGATTTGTGCCGGATATCGCAGTGGAGGGAAGGATTCCTGTCAGGTGACACACCATAATCACACTGCCATAACCGTGATGATGCATGAGAATATTAATTGACAGACGCAATTATTTGTACTTTTAATCCACACCACAGGGCCATTTAAAAAGAGGCAAAACATGATTAAAGTAATAAAAAAAATCATAAACTTTCTCTTATACGTTCATGTAAATTTTGTTTTTTATAAAGAATATAGTTACTGTCTCTTATTTAAATTTCTGCAAACCAGAATATTGGCTTAATTTTAAAGGTGACATATTATACCCCCTTTCACAAGATGTAATATAAATCTCTGGCGTCCCCAGACTGTGTCTGTGAAATTTCAGCTCAAAATACCAGATCATTTATTATAGCTTGTTAAATTTGCCCCTTTTTGGGTGTGAGCAAAAAACGCACCGTTTTTGTGTGTGTCTCTTTAAATGCAAATGAGCTTTAGCTCCGCCTCCATTCAGAAGAGGGCGGAGTCACTCCAGCAATAACAAAACAGGCCAATCTCACTCATCCAGAATCCCAGAATAACCAGTAGCGAGTGCAGCCTTACGGAGAGACTCAGGAAGAGTTTCTGAATATTAGTGGAGACATTTCTGTAGTTGTTGTGGAGTTACATTGATCATCTCATCATCATGTTTAACTTCTCCACAAGTGTCCACAGTTCCTGAGGTGTTTATAAGACAGCGGTGACATGTTCTGGTCAATAGTGTTCAGTGCTCGTCTGTGCTCAACCACAGAACAGTTTCAGGCTTTGCTGGATCTTTATCATTGCGTTAGAACTGGTCTCTGTTGTCGCGTGTGGAACCAAATGTCGGCTGGTGTGTGTAAACGTGCAGATTAAGGGGCGGTAATATTATAATAAGATCCTCTTCGTGAGTCAGAAGGAGAGCGAAACCTGATCAGCTTATTTTTTGTCATGCTTGCAGAGAAAGGCTGACCAGAACACAGTTACTGGGTTTCACTTTTCATGTTTTCTGGGTTGGTAGAAGCACCGGACCGGTAATATATCAATGAGACATTTCAATTGTTTATTAATAAGCAAGTGTTTTCTGTGTCAAAGATGATGATGCTGACTCGCGATCTTCGCAGTAGTGAACGCGCCAGAGAGAAATGCACATTTCATACGGATTATAAGCAGAGAACAGTCTGTTTTCTTTCGTTTTGAATTGTTTTGTTTAAAAGTACACATTTCATGCTTTCTATTTCTCAGGTCTGTGAGGCAAGAAGCTTATACGATGAGTTTCGGTTCATTTAAGAGACGATCAGTTCACGCGCGGGCGCCTCCGGTCGTGTCCTGATTATATTGCCTGAGCCTGCCTGCTATATTTACTTATTTATTAAATCCAGGAATTTGGTAGATGAAACATTGATTAAAATTAAGATACAATTAATACAAAACGAAATTTACTTTAAAGAAAGGCTGAACAAACTTAATGAAGTGGTCAAAATCATGTCTGCCCACTCCATTTGTCTCACGATATTCGGGATCATCTTATCTTATTCATGCTTTTCACTTTTCATATAATCAACATGAAATATATAAAACAAATTATATTATTTTATTTAAACATGAATATGAAACTAAATCGTTTTTTAATGACTGGGCTACAACACATAGGCCTATTAGCCTACAGTACAGAGAAATTTAATGTCGCAACTTGGTCGGACTAAAAGGGAAGAAAAAAATTAAATTGGGTCGGTCCTAAATTGACAGGGTCGGTCGGGTTACGGCAAACAAGAATATTTTTAAGGATGGCCTGACTACACATATTTGCGTATGTGTAATGCTGGTAATTTAGACATACAAATATTGCACATATTTTTCATCCTCTACCCGCCCGCAAGGAGTTCATTATCCGCCCGCGTCCCCGCCCGTGAATTTTAGGAATGTCACAATCCACCCGTTTTAGCCACTTTTATGCGCGGGTACCCGACCCGTTGCAGGACTCTGCCGGACCCGATTATAGCACTTAAAGGGTAACTCTCGCCAAAATGCAACCTAGGGCCTTTTTGTTAATTTACTCGAGGCAAACTTTCGTTTAAAAGCATAATAAGAATGGAAACGCCACTTTTAAGTTTGACCGTATTTTCGTTTTAGGTAAAATGCCTTGTGAATGGGAGTGAATGGGAGTGAATGGGGCACTTTTAGGATAGCATCAAAAATCACTATTTTTAAAACACTAAGAAGGCTCGACACATCATGAAACTGTGCTGGAAGTCTCACCAGCGGCTCTACACATGAACTCCAGCACTGAGAACAGTGTTTGTGGACACAGAGTTTACTAAAGAGAAAGATTTTGAACAACTCACTGTGTTTCCGTCCGCCGGCATTTTGTCAGTCAAAAATAGTCGATCTCCGTAACAGGAGGAGAGTAAAGATGGAAAGCTCCTAAAGCTCAGTTCCATATAAATTCACGGATAATTTGTTGTTTTCTCGTTAGTGAAAATCAATATTGACCTTGTATTTGAAAAAGGATCCTCATATAAGTAGCCTGGAAAATGTGAACAAGCACAGCTACAGGTCACTCCCCCTTACTCTCTGCTGCACTACAGCCCTCCCTCCACAGCTCCTCCCCCACAACGGAGCCTGCCGTGATGCAGGCTAGTAAACAGGACCACCGATGACGGCGGATAAACAGTTATCGCACATTCACTGGTAGGGACGAAACATCAACAATATGCTTTACATTGACTATGGCCTGCCCATACTTTGACTTCAAACTTGGTCCTCAAATCATTACGTATTTTGGAATACATGTAATGTTACTTCATAACGTTGCACTCTTTCTATAAGTTATAAATAGCTAGCAAGATAATATAACGGTAACGTTACAGTATGTAAGCAATTATTCTAGCGATGTGTAATGCTAAATAAGGTTTGCTAGTACATTATTTCAGCAACATGACAAGCCAGTGAATAAGCAGGTTTCAATGGTTTGTTTTGCACAGTGCGTGACATTTTATCTGTATGCTATGCGGCTAGAGCTTTGACACTGAGTCAATGGGCTCCGACGGGCTTGTTTATCGTCATCGGTCTTTTTCCGTTTACCTGTCTTTGTTGTATGAGCTGGTGCCACTCGAGAAATTGGCAGTTTTGGTTGTTTGTCCCTCATTAGCAGAGCTGCGGCACACCGGCAATCTTGATTTTGAACGACGGACGATACGCGCTGTGCGAGAGAGGGGTGTGATCAGCGCGTACACAAGCATGATTGACACTGCTAAGACACTCCTCCTGGCTCTGATTGGTTGTTTCTTAACGGGAGCGGTGTATTTCTGCAAATGGCAATAGGACCACTGGGAGGAGCCAGAGGAGCTTGATTTTTCCACAGATTATCTGTCTCATATTCTACTGTCAGGACATAATGACAGTTTTAACAAATATGTAAAAAATAAATTTTTACAAAAGTTACCTACAGCAGCTTTAAACACGGGAGAAGTCAGATTTTAATGATATGTCCCCTTCAAGGATGCACCTATTGAAATATTACATATTTTACTATATATTTTTACAATTAAAATATTATGCACAAAGTCTTCCACCAGAGATGTGTAAGTGACGTGTGTGTGTGTGTGGTCAGGGCGACTCTGGCGGGCCGCTGGTGTGTCAGGAGCCGTCGGGACGCTGGTTTCTGGCCGGTGTGGTGAGCTGGGGACGAGGCTGCGGACGCCCGGATTATTACGGCGTTTACACTCGGATCACCAAACTCACCGGATGGATCAAGCGCCTCATTTCCTCCTGAGAAGCACCATCTGAGACCTCCACACACCACATCCCAGCGCTCGGCCTCTGAGCATCATGGGAAATGTGCTTTGATGATGTCAGTCCTGTGGATGTGTAGAACTGATTGTAGGTTCATTAACTGGGTTTGAAATGAACACCCGCTAACCTGCCAAATGCGGGTAAGGATCGGCTGTGGCAAGTAACGCTGTCAATCACGAGCCAATTTGGCGAGTTACTTATTATATTTACTCACTTTGCTGGGGAAGTTCGTGTAAGACAAATCTGCAGATTTAGCACAAATACTCGTGAGTCATCATGATATATTAAATACAGTGTATTGTGCAGAATCTGCTCATATCTGCTTACTTGAACACACACGTCACAACACAACAAATAACGGCACGCTTGTTAATTTGCATTGAAGCAATAGTGAAGATTAAAAAGCATTTGGTTTACAGAAAAGACATTGTTATTTTCCAACATCCTATATTTTTGTTGATGTTCTTTGTACTGTATTGATCTGTACACCTAAAACATATATTTGTTGAAAAGGATGAGGATGAAAGAGGAAGGGAGGAGATGCTGGATCACAGGATTTTGTTTGAATTAGAAACTAATGTATGAAATCCAAATTTTATATATATATATATATATATATATATATATATATATATAATTTAATTTTTTTGGCTAGTAGAAGTTCTGATTGGCCGGTAACTTAAACTTTAGTAGCCAAATTGGCAGGTGAGTGAAAAAGTTCATTTCAAACCCTGTTCATAAACATTCACTTTATTCAGCTGGACTAAACAGCCTCATCAATATCAGCTGCTTAAGGATTTATTGTTTATTTGTAATGATTTAGACAAAATAATATCAGCCACAACATGACAATAATTGTTGACTAGAATTACCTGCTAGAGATTCAGTATAGCCTTATCCCTAACGACCAGACTTCAGCAGAGCTGCTTCAGAACTGGCGGATCCCGTTATCATTCACTCATGCTGAAACAACCCGGTCAGACTTTCGGTCTGTCTGGAAACAAAAGCGAGAAATTCTGCAGAATCTGACAGCGCCTGTGGTGACGTCACGATGGGGAATCAATGAGGCCGTTTTCGTTTCTGACTTTACTTTCCTGTAACATAACGTTTTCTTTTTTCTTTTTTTTTTGTAGGAAAGCAGTGCTTTATGTTGCTGACAAATTGTAGGGAAGATTAAAATGAATGTATAAGCAACACAAATTCATATTTGCTGGAACAAATAAAGCCTTTGTACAGAATTTTTAAAGTTTTATCATGTAGTGAGATCTCGATCTATGAATTGATTATTCATGCATTGCATTCCAGATTAGAAGGACTGAGATCCGTGACTGTCTGTGGCTCAACACTGACACCCTGCGGTCAGGAGCAGAATTACACTCTAATAGCGCCACACACAGTTAAAGTCACCATTAAAACAAAATAGACAATGGAATATTGCAGTGTTTATTGTAAATGATTCATGGGTGCCCATCATTATTTTTTTTTAAATAATCTTGGATCGGAATAACTTAACTCTTTCAGCTTCGCTGTTCAACCTGTCACTCACATGAGATCCACCAATAGCAAACCACAACCATCCAATCAATTCCCCGCAGACACAATCAAGCCCCGCCCACATTTGTTCTCGTTCCTGAAGCGTTTCACTCGATATACGACACAATAGAGAAGAAAAAGGCTCGCACAACTTCCGTTTCATGCCTACTTTAAAGTTGCCCTGTGGTGTAAATCCAGCTTTTAATGTTGTTTATGTTTCTATGTGGATTTTTTAATATACTTTAAGACAAACCATGTGTAAATTCATAAGTCGACACCATTGCTGAGTATTTCCTCCTTAAAACTGCAGTGAACCAAAGACAGTCTCAAACACACGCTTTGAAATCGCTGGTGTTTCTGACGTCACAAACTACCTTGTAACCAATCAGATCAACGTGTGATCGTCAACCAGTGGATCTCTGAGCTGAGTGAGTGAGTGGAGGCGGGGCTCATTTGCATATTTATTGAACCGACCTGAAGTAATTTTTTTCAAGGAAAAACTTTTAAATATGTAATTTTGGTGATCAAAGATGAGTTTTAAGGGATAAAATGATTAAATACAGGGGGACTTTAAAACATTTCTGATGTTGGGTTATTAACATTTTCAGGTCATAGGCCGTGTGATGTTTTGCAAAATACAGAATTCGATATTAAACGATTTGACATTCCCATAATCTTTGCGTCATGCACATCGGTTTACCAGCAGAAACTGCGTGCTTTATATTCCCATGTGCAGCTTTTCTTCAACTGCAAATTCGTCATCAGAAGAAAAAACACCTCCATTTTGGGGGCATCCAAGTTCCTCATTTTCTGTTGAAGATGGAAACACATCTATATATATATGTGTGTGTGTGTGTGTGTGTGTGTGTGTGTGTGTGTGTGTGATCAGAGGTTAGAAAAGGTTCATCAGCTCAGCATAACAAGTCAGTGGAAAGTCCCCAGGAAGATATGAAAATAAATGTGTGTTTGAGATATAACTCGAGTCTGATTTTGAGCTAATAGAAGAATGTGGGAGTTTCAGATGTCAGAGATCGTTTGGCTCTGCGTTACAGCAAACACAAATAAACCAGAGAGGGGGAGGCAGAGAGAGAGAGGAGAGAGAGAGAGAGAGGAGAGAGACAGAGAGAGGAGAGAGAGAGAGAGGAGAGAGAGAGAGAGGGAGGAGAGAGAGAGAGAGAGAGGAGAGAGAGGGAGGAGAGAGAGAGAGAGGAGAGAGAGAGAGAGAGAGGGAGGCAGAGAGAGAGAGGAGAGAGGGAGGCAGAGAGAGAGAGAGAGGAGAGAGAGGGAGGCAGAGAGAGAGAGGAGAGAGACAGAGAGAGAGAGAGAGAGAGAGAGGGAGGCAGAGAGAGAGAGAGGGAGGCAGAGAGAGAGAGAGAGGAGAGAGACAGAGAGAGAGACAGAGAGAGAGGAGAGAGAGAGAGAGAGACAGAGAGAGAGGGAGGCAGAGAGAGAGAGGAGAGAGAGAGAGAGAGAGAGGAGAGACAGAGAGGGGGGAGGCAGAGAGAGAGAGGAGAGAGAGAGACAGAGAGAGAGGAGAGAGACAGAGAGAGAGAGAGAGAGGAGAGACAGAGAGAGAGGGAGGCAGAGAGAGAGAGAGAGAGACAGAGAGAGAGAGGAGAGAGACAGAGAGAGAGGAGAGAGACAGAGAGAGAGAGAGAGAGAGAGAGAGAGTAAAACACACTCTGATTTCATGTTCATGTTTCATCTCACTTCAGTCTGGAGAAGCAAATGTATCATCAGCTCCTCATGGTTAAACTCCCGGCTCATGAGACATTCTGTGGGTTTTCCTCGGTCCGGGAACGTCAAGGGAAAACGTGCTGTTTAATGTAGTGGAGGAGGGGAGGAGGGAGGAGGGGAGGAGGGGAGGAGGGAGGAGGGAGGAGGGGAGGGGAGGAGAGGAGGGGAGGAGGGAGGAGGGGAGGAGGGGAGGAGGGAGGAGGAGAGGAGGGGAGGAGGGAGGAGGGAGGAGGGAGGAGGGGAGGACAGAACATGTGTGATAAAGTGTGTGTGAATAATCCTGCCGGAGAAACACTGACCTGAGAGAGTTGAACAGACATACACTGTGAATATGTTTCTTTTAAAAACAGTTTTCCGTCGGGGGACATTATACAAATCCTGCAGAATGAGGATGAAGAGGCTGCAAGCAAAGATCGGATTACGGGGGGTATTGGGGGGTCTGACCGCCTCCAGATGAGACTTGGGCCCTGTCCCAATATCCACACTTCCGCTCTTGTGCCCATCAATGCGCGTTCTCGCTAAGGGGTGCAAGACCGTAGGGTGTCCCGATCCTCTAATGGGGTTCTCCAGGGGTGATCATCTGCGCACTTAATGCACCCCTTTCGCAAGTGCGCATACAATGCTATAGGCTATTACCCAGAATCCTTGTAGTGTCGTGACGTTTCGAACAACTAACCAATGAGGGAGCAAAACGGTTGCTATGGTCGGACGCCGGGACAGAAGAAAAAAGAAGCCGGCTGGCAAGAGGAAAAACAAATGGAGAAGAAATTTTGTTTTTTTTTATCAGA
The DNA here is from genome assembly GCA_021554675.1 of Leuciscus idus. Classification (NCBI taxonomy): domain Eukaryota; kingdom Metazoa; phylum Chordata; class Actinopteri; order Cypriniformes; family Leuciscidae; genus Leuciscus; species Leuciscus idus. The sequence continues at coordinate 40,644,774 of CM038631.1, forward strand.
ATATGAGCGATAATGACATAATACATGATGATACAATGATTTCACTTTCTTTTGTCAGGGTCCGACGAGCAGACTTTCAATTTTATAAAGTTCAGGGGAGAGAATGAGCGGCTATTCACGGGGCACAGAAATGCCTCTAGCCAGGGATATGAGTGAGTTAACATGACCATAAACATGAGCAGACAAGTTTTTTATTTGAAAGTAACGGCTTCATTGCAAAGTGATCTAATGGATGAATGTGTGTCTTTCAGTGAAATTATCAAAATGATGGGGCTGGAGGGGAAAGTGACTCAGCAGCAGTGTAAAAAGAAGTGGGAAAATCTGAAGAAAAAGTACAAGGCAATTGCACTTTCACATGTTTGTAATTCTTATTGATAATACAACAATCGTTTTTAAATCAATAAACTCCTTTTTAAATCAATATTTTGTGTCAAATTATTGATTTATTTTGTAGGTAGCCATGTAATAAGCGGGATAATGTATAGGGAGGCGGTTGTTATAGAGTCCAGTTCAGCCTGTCGGGGTTGTTATTCGCTATAACAACCTCCCACGCTATACATTATCCCTTACTTAATGACTGTTTAGAATGTAAACCCATGTAAATAATGTTAATTTCCCCGTTAATAACTATTACAATTTACAAAGGACTTAACACTGCCAAAAACTGGGTCAGGGACAGATGCAGGAGAGGTCACTGCTGCCTCATGGAGCCATGCATGAAGCCATTGGCCAGAGACCCTCAGTCAGGCCAGTCAATCTATTCTCATCTGGACACAGTAGCGTAGAGAGAGAGAGCGCAGACACCTGTCAGTGAGGTTGAGGTTGAAGTAAATTCTCCAACAGGCTCGGATACTGAGACAGCAGACCCCCCAAGTGATCAACCAGGTACATCAACTGATGTCAGACCAGGAAAGAGAAGGAGGAAGAGGGAGAGTGTAGATTATCTTAAAGGGATAGTTCACTTTGAAATTAAATTTTGGTATGTTTTAGCTTACCTCAAGGGCATCCAAGATGTAGGTGTCTTTTTTTCCGCAGTAGTTTCAATTTTGATATTTTTAGGTCAAACCGTTCTTGTCTGTCAGTCATATAATGCAGGTCTATGGTCACTGTCTCAAAGAGCATGCACAGAGTCCAAATTAAAACAATTCCCCATCGTCCAAATTAAACAATTCCCCATCGTAAGTACACATTGATGGCACACTTGGACAGCCACGTCCAAGTGATCTGAGAGCGCGGGCGGGTATAGATATATACAACAGAAGTCGCCTTGGCTACTGCAGTTCATCCGTAGCCAAGGCGACATCTAGTGTGTATATATCTATACCCGCCCGCGCCCTCAGATCACTTGGACGCGGCTGTGTTCAAGAGGTAACAACGATATAAATACTGTTCGTTTTCTCACACAAACCGCTCGTTTCGTGTCTTAGGCCATCAATGTGTACTTACGATGGGGAATTGTTTAATTTGGACGACGGGGAATTGTTTTAATTTGGACTCTGTGCATGCTCTTTGAGACAGTGACCATAGACCTGCATTATATGACTGACAGACAAGAACGGTTTGACCTAAAAATATCAAAATTGAAACTACTGCGGAAAAAAAGACACCTACATCTTGGATGCCCTAAACATACCATAACATAAGCTAAAACATACCAACATTTAATTTCAAAGTGAACTATCCCTTTAAAGACTTCTGTGAGTGGCTAGAGAAAACACAGAAGGAAGGAAATTAAAGGGATAATGCTTGGCTCCACAAGTCTCAGCAGCAAATGGACAGGATGTTAGATTTATTTGGAATTTATTTGGAGAAGTAATAACTTCCTGCATCTAGTTCTGTTCTGTTTGTTGTTTGATGTTCCTGTATAAGTGTTCACTGTGTTAACACCATTGAGTGATTTAATTTATATTTAAAGTTTCAGAGGACTCTGGCTGTATTTCTTGGTTTGTACAAGACATTTGGAAATTGTAATTCTGTATATATGCAAATTATTATCATTTATTATTATAATTTCTTTTTATCAGTAAAAGTCTGATATGTGTCACAAATAAAGAGAAACATTTATCATTTAGAAAAATCACTTTTTTTTTACTGAAACAAAGTACTTCAAGACAAGTTATACCCGGAATATACCCAGATATAATTTATTTAGACGAGATAGAGTTAAGGGAAGAGGTGGTGGAGTCATGGTTTATCTGAAGAATAATATTCAACTATCTAATGTAAATCTGGAATATATTGGATTAACTATTACTCTCTCTTCTCAAAAGTCTTTTGTTATGTTTTTACTCTATCATCCACCTTCTTCTACCAATACCTTTTATGATGAATTTAAAAGGTTACTCAAAGAATGTAATTCAAAACAAGAAGTCTTACTCTTAGGTGATTTTAACATACATTGGGACGACAAGAGAAACAGGAATTCTTTAAAAAGAATTACAGATAATATGGATTTTACACAACTAATTAAAGGTCCTACTAGAATAACTGCATCCTCACAGACGCAAATTGATTTACTTTTCACAAACAGGCCAGAAAGAGTTGAGAAAACATATAACTTCATTACTGGATTAACTGACCATAATCTAATTTTATTTTCATTTCTTCATTCAAAGGATTGTCAAACTCGGTCCTGGAGGGCCACTGTCCTGCAGAGTTTAGCTCCAACCCTGATCAAACACACTTAGCTGTGAGTTTCTAGTGATTCTTAAGACATTGATTAGCTTGCTCAGGTGTGTTTGATCAGGGTTGGAGCTAAACTCTGCAGGACAGTGGCCCTTCAGGACCAAGTTTGAGGAACCCTCACAACTCCGAAAACGTCGGATAAAATTTTAAAATAGGCACTATCTTTATAAATAAACCACATATTTGAGCTTTAATCAACTACATTCTTGACTGAAAAATTCTTAAAACTACATTTCGTGACACAATAACAGCAGTGTTATTAGCAGCACACACATTAGCCTCATAAATGAACGGTACATTGAAATGTAAAATAAAGTTAATTTACCTGTTGGCCGGGCATCAGCTTACATATTTGGATCCGGTGTAGAAGCCTTCTTCTCCTGCGGTTTCTAATTCTTCTGGTAAGAAACTGGTGGTGAGTTGTGATCAACTTTAGCAGGAGTACTGCGAATACCGCAACTGCAGCCAGCGCCATGTTTGCTCTCCTGATCACAAGAGAAGTGACGTAGATGGTGACGTGTGCAAAACTGTCCCAATTCTGCTCTTCACAGCTTCGGGCTCTTGCGCACTTACTCCGCTAAGTGCACTTTCAAAAAGTGTCCACTTCGAGGAAGACCTTAGGGCGTAGTGTGAATATTGGGACAGGGCCTTGGACCCAAAAGGGATGAAAATTCAAGATTTATCATTTTGTGCAATTTCATTCTTAATGTCTGAACAAGAGGGAATCTGCACTAATACTCGTAGTGGTTCCCGTGTGTGTAAGCCTATATAAAATGTAGAGTGAGTGACGTCACCAGTCGAAATAGCCAGCAGCCCCCAGTAGCTAAAAAACACTAATAAAAATGTTGAAAACAATGAATGAACTATTCATCAAGATGGCTTGTATTCTATTGTAACGTTAGATTAGTGCCAGACCAGTAGGTGGCTGGCTATCATACGTGTGCATACATTTTTAATTTAACATAACTAGATTTCATTTTACAGGAGGAAATGCCAGCCACGGGAGCATGTCTATGTTCCCACAGCCCTATGTTCCCACAGACCTATGTTCCCACAGCCTTATGTTCCCACAGCTCTAACATACCTAAACCTACCCCTCACAGGAGGGAGACTTGTCTGGGATGTAATTGGGCTATCCCTGTACCAGCACAAGCACTAAAACCTACCCTTCATAGGGGACATAGTTAAATGAGAGAACATAGGACTGTGGGAACATAGGGCTGTGGGAACATAGGGCTGTGGGAACATAGGGCCTAATTTTCAAAATTTTCTGTAAAAAAAAATGTCTTAGAAATGTGGGAACATAGGGCCGTGGGAACATAGGGCTGTGGGAACATAGGGCTGACCCCCCAGCCATGAAGAGGAAGCTGGCCCAAACACTGCAACTCCTTACCGTAGCAGAAAGAGGAGGGCCAATGATGCTGGAAGAATTCAGGAGTACAAGAGGCTGCAGGATGAGTTCAACAACGCAGAAGACAGGAGACAGGAGACAGGAGAGGGAGAGGAATAGGGAGGATGCCACTCTGGAAAAGTGGATGGAAATGCAGCAGGAGAGTGAGGAGAGGCGCTTCAGGATGCTCCCGGAGGAGCATGCAGCCACTAACACTGTGTTCATGAATTTGATGCAGACCTTAATGCAAAAGCATGTCTCACCAAAACCAAGCTCTACAGCGTTCAGCATCCTGTGCTCCCTGTGCTCCCCAAAGCATCATCCACCACCTCCAGCTCCCGGTGACTGGGTTGCACAGCGGTCTCCACATCTACCAACCATGCAGGCCCAACCCACAAACCCCTCTGATCTGACCCCACGCGCCCTGTATCAGAATGATAGTGGTGAACCAAGCGAGGAGAAGCAGATTTTTTTTTACGTTGTACGTTTTTTATTTTCAGTTATGCAGGTCTAATCCGTTTTACTGAACAGCACCCAGTACTCTTAATTTGTATGCTTTATTCATGTTTGGGTTTTACTTTTCATTTGACCTATAACTGTATTGAGTTATATTTTATATGGTCCTGTCTGTTTGGAGTTGAAAAAGAAAAACAGTTATGCAGAAAGTGTGTTGCCAAAGAGCCATATTCTCCTAGTTAATGTCTATTCAGCTCTGTTGTTTGAGTCTGCAATATGTTTATTCTTTATTCCTTAAAGTGTTATTCAACATTGTGAAAGTTATTTTATTTTTCTATAATAAATGTTGACCAAATGTAACAGTGTGTCATCTCTCTCTTACGTACTGAAGTGTGATGTAATTATAAACAGAACAAGATCAACACAACTATTTCACCAATAAACTTTAGTAAAATAATCATACATTTACTGTAGTTGGTTGCAGAACATAACAGGCAATAATGCAATGCGAAGGCTGCGAGTGCCAAAACAATGTCCATACCTACAGATTTGAACAATAAGCACATGATGCACTCCTAATATTTGCCCCACTGTCACCACCAATGACACGGTCTGCAGGGTCTGGTCTTGCATCATCATTTTCATCTTCATTGCCAATGCATTCTTCATTGTGACTCTCACAAAATTGTGAAGGACACAGCAGGCGGAGATGAAGTCACTGATTAAGGTGACGTGACAATCACATCGCTTTAGTCGGCACCTCCATCTTCCTTTCAAGCGTCCAAAAGCCCCTCTCCACAGTCATTCTGGCTTGACTCAAGCGGTGCTTGAAAACAGATTGTTCCGGTGTTATCCCTCTGGCCTCCGGGTATGGCTTCATTAGCCATGGTGGCAGTGGATACGCGGCATCTCCTAGTATCACAAGAGGTACCTCCACACCCTGAATGGTTTCCATTCTGCCCTCGTTCATAAAGGGACAAGTTTGAGAACACGCGGGTGTCATGAACGACGTTGACATCCCAAAACTTCATATTGTGGTCCACAACACCTTGCAGGATTACTGAATAGAAGCCTTTTTGGTTGTAGTAGTCAGCTGGGTTGTGAGGTGGTGCCATGATGCAAATATGAGTGGCATCCACAGCTCCTGCACACTGTGGAGGAACCCCCACCCGTCACCGAATCCTCTGACGACTTCTCTGACTTCTGCAGCTGATGGTATGTGTAGGTATTGTGGCTTTATGATGTCGTTGATGGCAGTGACAACTTGTTGGGTGAAGACACAAGCACTTGACATTCCCACAGCAAAGAGGTGAGAGATAGATCGGAGCTCAAGATTGGTGGCCAGCCTCCACAAGCGTATCGCCACGCGCAACTCCACCGGCACAGCCTGGCGGTATCTTGTGTCCTGTCGAGTCAGCCTTTGACGAACACTCTCTCAGAGATGACTGAAGGTGGTTCTTCTCATTCGGAAGTTGAGCAACCAATCTCTCTCTGTCCAGCTGTCACATATATGCTGCCACCAAGCAATACATCGTGGCTGGACCCAGATGTTCCTGTAAAGTACAAATGCCATAATATTCACCAATTTTTAGGCCCTATTAACTGCTAAATATAACACATGCAAGAGGGTAAATGTCTTATTTATTTAATCTGCAATTAACTGTTAGGCTATATGTTGACATTCTGCAGACCTAGAGCTGTCATGAATATTTAATTTTAAATCTTAAAATGTTGTTGTTCTATTTCTATGCACGGAGAAATGCATTGACACAATTATAAATCACCCCTGACAACTCGTCTTTTGAAACAGACGGCCAGTATGGAAACATATTGCCACTCACCTTGGTCTCTCCGTCTATGGTCTCTCCCCAAATGGAGGTGCCAGAGCTCGCAGGATTTGTTGTAGTCTTCTCCTCCTCCAGTTGGTGCTGCAGGTAATAATGCCATAAAAATAACAATATAGTTGCAACGATATGCGTCTGTCAAGATGCAGCCCACAGAGATGATGACGACAGCACGCAAGTACGTAATGTAAAGTTCTTTAGTGCGCTCGCATAATTGCAATGTGAAACCAAACCAAAACTTTCTGAATGTATAAAATGTATCAAAACGTGAACTTTGGTTCAGACCTCGGTGCGGACGTTCAGGTGTGAAAGCGCCCTAAGCTAAGTTCTGCAACTTTTGGGTGCGAAGGCAAACATTTCAGTGTTTATTTGCGATGTACTTCGCACTCGACTGTATCGCAAAACCACACAGCTCTCAGTTCCGGAGAGAAAGGTGGGGTGGGGGGGGACGTCCACCTGTGAATGCAGACACGACGGCTGGCGTGCGTTTACATTACACTGAGATCCGATCACAATGCGTCCTCGACCACCTCAGAACCTGGACACGCTGATCGAATCACATTCCCATCAGAAGCGCGTTTACACTTCTCTTTTCAGTGTGTGTGTGGACAACATCCGGATACAGGTCGCATGTTAATGCCTAGTGTAAACCCAGCCATAGTGTCGGCCCAGATCTGGTACACATGGATCCACACGGCCCGGATGTGGCCCGGGTGTGGGCCGGATGTGGCCCGACACTAGTATGTTGCTGTCTGGGAAGCATTATGAAACCATGTGTATTGTAAAAAGTTCTATCATGATACATTTGACTTGAGGATGTTGTGGGTGGTTGCTAGGGCGTTGCCAGGGTGTTGGTACAAGGTTATGAATGAATGAATGAGGCATTTATATAGCGCTTTCATATGTACTACTGTACACCCAAAGCGCTTTACAATCATATCAGGGGATCTCTCCTCAACCACCACCAGTGTGCAGCATCCACTTGGATGATGCGACGGCAGCCACAGTACAACGGCGCCAGTGCGCTCACCACACACCAGATATAGGTGGAGAGAGGAGAGAGAGTGATGGAGCTAATTCAATGGAAGGGGATTATTAGGAGGCCATGATTGGTAAGGGCCAATGGGTGGAATGTGGCCAGGACACCCCTACCCCAGGTTACACCCCTACTCTTTACGAGAAGTGCCATGGGATTTTTAATGACCACAGAGAGTCAGGACCTCGGTTTTACGTCTCATCCGAAGGACGGTGCTCTTTGACAGTATAGTGTCCCCATCACTACACTGGGGCGTTAGGACCCACACAGACCACAGGGTGAGCGCCCCCTGCTGGCCTCACTAACACCTCTTCCAGCAGCAACCTGTTTTTTCCCAGGAGGTCTCCCATCCAGGTACTAACCAGGCTCAGCCCTGCTTAGCTTCAGTGGGCAACCGGTCTTGGGCTACAAGGTGACATGGCTGCTGGCACAAGGTTAGTGGAGGGATTTTCACCTGTTTACGCTCCAGCAGGGGAAAACGGTCTGATAACGCAATCGCAAACTCTCCTCAACAACACGTGATTAAACCTCTGGTCTTCGCGTGGCGGTCAAAAATGATAGATTTTTTATTATTATTTAAATGACAGGAATGTACTATATTTTAGTTTGATAATGTTTTTTATTTATTATTTTTAGGGGATTTTATGGTAGTAAAGTATATTTATGCAGTATTTATAATCCATTTATTCACTTTTTGAGCATAGACCTGAAAATGAAATTTCCAAATTAAACTGTCGTAAATCTTGAATGCTTTAAAGCAACAGACTGAAGTTTGATTTCTTTTCAGAGACGACACTTGGCAAATTATTAAGTGAAAAAAGTTTTAAAAAGTGAAATTTACAGAAATTTACATTTATTATGAAAAATGCACAAAAATACTATTTTCAATTTTTTATATGAAATCTATATTTTCAAAAACAAGTTTTACTCTAAACCTGCAAGAAAATCAAAGCCATAAATCTAAACAAGTTGTGTTCCAAATATGAGGTTGATATCTCAAAAAATGAGCTTTCAGTGTGAGTGTGTTCGGCTGCAGTACCAAACGCTTCCACTAGAGGAGCAGTTTTGGACAATACAAGTGTGACTATTTTTTACAGGACCATTTAACCTGTTCGAATCATGTCCATGATTTATTTTTTTGTGTTCACACAGCAAGTGCCAAAACCTTTCCCAAGTTTCGTACCATTCCGATGAAGTGAAGAAATAAAATAAAAAAACACGTACATGTTTGGGTCTGACGAGCACCAGAGGGAATGTTTGGAGCACAAACTGCAGGACTAATAAAGTCTCACGTGTCCTTCAGTTTGATCTTGGCACTGTTTCCTCAGCATGGCATCGCACCAGTGAACCAGTTTACCCACAGTGATCTGCTATCTTAAACACAGACTGTGCCCAGTAAACATCATCAGCAGGGTTTTACTGCTATAACCATGGCATTCGACTAACACACACTGAATCCAGTGGCACGCGTTTACCTGCATAAAACAGACATGCTGATTCCTGTCGAGTGTTTGAAGAAGAACAGCATCTGTGACCCTGAAGCTGGAGGAGCAAACGCTTTAAAACAAGAGGATGAATGAGACACGCGGAGAGAGAGGCGGGCGAGAGAATAAAGAGTTTGCTGAGGAAACTCCTCCTCACGAAGGCTGAGAGAGAGAGAGAGAGACGAGGACGGAGGAGCGAAGAGAGACGGTCGGAGTCGCTGAAGGTGCTCGAGGACACAGCGGTGAGTTACTACATTACATTCAGGAGATCTCTCGTCTCTGCTCGAGGCCTTCAACCTCTCCGCAGACTCTGACTCTGGGAGCTTTAGGGAACGTTTTTCATGTCAGTCATTTGGAAAGAGATTGTTTGACAAGATTCATAATTTCTGAGGACGTGGCTCTTGCTCTCTCTCTCTCTCTCTCTCTCTCTCTCTCTCTGTGTGTGTTTCCTCTCATCTGGTTTTCATAAGTCGAACACACAGCTGCAACCGAGTCTCAATGAATCACTCAAGTTTTCTGCAGATTTGATGTTCTTTAAAGGCGATGTTACAGAGACTGAAAGAAGCAATTAAGCGTAGAGGAGACATGTTCTGAAGAGAGAACGGCAAAAATTATGCTTGAATGAGATGATGTTGAACTTGCAGAACAAAGAGAGAGAGAGAGAGAGAGAGAGAGAGAGAGAGAGAGAGAGAGAGAGAGAGGCTCAAAGACGAGATCCATAAATGTCACTTTTATAAGCTTGTTTATTACCGACACACATTCAACCTCAGGCTCCTGTTGCATTATGGGAACAACCCTCACATGTCATGATGTTTTATTATTCAAAAAGGGTCCATTAATAATTATTAGACTGGCAGCATATTTCTGGATGTGATTGAGGGTCCTTCTGTGCACTGACTGCAGTTTAGGGTGTGTTCACACGACAGCATTTTCAGCTAAAAACGGAAAACGTTTTATGCTTTATGGCCGTTCGTTTACACAACAACGGCTTTTCAATGGGTTTCAAAATGCAAGGTTTTGAAAACGATACCTTTACCGTCTCTGTGTAAATTTGTGGAAACGTGCGCATGCATATGCGAGCTCAGTCTATAGGCATGGGGTTTCTCTTTACAAGGTGACATCGCCATCTACTGGCCTGGCAGCAGAATACAGCGTTTGTAGTCGTATTTGCAGATCCGTGTGAATGGTAATTGCTTTGACAACGTTGCCTGCTGTGTTTAGTGCACCGTCGTAGTGTAGGCCCCGATATACTTCTGCTGTGTTTAGTGCACCGTCGTAGTGTAGGCCCCGATATACTTCTGCTGTGTTTAGTGCACCGTCGTAGTGTAGGCCCCGATATACTACAGACGAAGCTCTTTTCGTTCTTCGTTTAGGGGTAAAACATAGTTTGAAAAAGGTGAGCAGCGATACTGTTCGATGCATATGTGTGTATTTATTTATACAAAATAATCATACACAGTACACACACACATATATTATGTAAACACAAACTTTTATTTTAGATGCGATTAATCGTTGGCCAGCACTATAAAAAAAAAAAAAAGTTTAACTTATTTTAACTTGAGCATTTTTTTTATGGCGAGATACAAGCGCAAACATGCCCGTCTAGCGTGTGTTAACATTGAAAAACAATGGAAAAGTAGTGCATTGGATTGGAAAAACGTCCTGTGTGAATATCGCTCAGCATGTTAAATGTGTCCGAAACGAGCTGAAGAGATTCAGTCAATCCAACACTAGTGAAACGCACTGAAGGGCCGTCTCCTGGTGATCTCAGCGGCTCAGGGTCTGTAACCACCAGTGCCAGTGTTGCCAGATCGGAAATGTCCAAGTATCGTTCCAGAAGCTCAAAGTTATTGTATTTGGAAGAAAATTATTGTACACGAGTCAAACGTACCAGAATACAGATATTTATCTAGACCAACAACTTTTTTGACACGACCTGCAAATGACTTTATTGCTAAACTATTGACTTCAGCTTGGACACGACCTAAGCGCCGCGGCAGGTATTAGCTTTTGTTTCTCTTGCAAAACATACAGAGATGACATGTTTATGATATACAACTTTGTATACAATATAAAAAAAGAGCGTTAACTTGTGCTCGTGGGAGAGAGTCATTCTCCACGATGATTGGCTGAGGAGACATAAAGTGAGATGAGATGGAAGACATGCACGTTCACCTCATGATGGTAGATGTAGAATCCACAGCTAGATCAATGAGTATAGAAGCCCTATGATTACAACAACCATCATTTGAAGTGTCACAAAATTCAGAAATGATCGTACGCTATGGGATTTTTTTCATTATTGATCGTACATCGTACAGAGGTCAAAGTTATCGTACAAATATGATAATTAACCTACGTCTGGCAACACTGACCAGTGCCCTTCCTATGCAGGTGTCGTGATGTTGGGTGTGTTTCTGCTCCTGCCTCTCGTGGCGTCTGTCCCCCCCCCCTCCAGGCCGACGTCCAGATACTGCCGTCGCTGCTGCGATTACTTAGACCCGCCCCTCAACCCCTCAGCCAATCAGACGCCGGAGATCCGCACCATCATTAACATGACCATTATTAAAGGTAAGAGCCGAACACACCTGTTGGAATCCATACTCCCATTTTCATGATCATGTGACTTATAGCGTCAGTTGCATGGGATAGTAAAGTGTTCATCGAATCGCACCGGAAGTAGTGGGTCATCAGGATACTTTCTGCATACTTTTGTCACGTACTGTTTTTCAACCCACTATATAGTGGGGAAGTATGTGATTTCGGATTAAGCAAAGTTAAACTCTACAAGAAATGCTTTTTACCTTATTTTCTTATAAAATTTAATTGGTGCTGTCTTTTGAACTCTTGGCATGAAAACAAACTGAGGTTTCTACCAATCTTTCATGATTTTTCATGTTCATTGCTATTTCAAAATAAAGGCCTGAACACGCCTAATGAGTATGAAATATTCTTGTTGCAAAATTACTGCTCCTCTGTAAAAAACAGTCACCAAATATGAAAAGCTTTCAAATGATTTATAGTTTGTCAATATTACTTTAGGCTTTTACTAAGATATTATCAGAGAATGTCTAATAAGGGGAGAACTTCCACTCTCAGTAAACTTCCGGCTTCTGAACTGGTTGCAGTTCCACTCTGGCTCCACATGAGGGCGCTCACAGGACGAGTGCAGAATGAATGGAGGTCTATGGCGCTATACCCATCAAAATCCACTTTTCTCAGGATATAATTGTTTGTCTAGTAATTTGAATGTTGTATTCGAAAGGAGATGCAAAGAAATTACACATTGCTGGGTGTTAGATTTTTTAGAGTCACTTATTTGCTTTAAAAAGTATTTTAAAATGTCAATGACGTCATACACATCGTACGACCAGAGATACTGCTTTACGGCAATCCTTCAGTCACTTTGGTGCTTTCGCACTCTGCACTTTGTTTTCTCTCGAGGCATCGACAACACATCTGACACAGGTAACTACACAACACAGCTGACACAGGTAAACACACAACCCAGCTGACACAGGTAAACACACAACCCAGCTGACACAGGTAAACACACAACACAGCTGACACAGGTAACTACACAACACAGCTGACACAGGTAACTACACAACACAGCTGACACAGGTAAACACACAACCCAGCTGACACAGGTAAACACACAACCCAGCTGACACAGGTAAACACACAACACAGCTGACACAGGTAACTACACAACACAGCTGACACAGGTAAACACACAACCCAGCTGACACAGGTAAACACACAACACAGCTGACACAGGTAACTACACAACGAAGCTGACACAGGTAAATACACAACACAGCTGACACAGGTAAACACACAACACAGCTGACACAGGTAACTACACAACACAGCTGACACAGGTAAATACACAACACAGCTGACACAGGTAACTACACAACACAGCTGACACAGGTAACTACACAACACAGCTCACACAGGTAAACACACAACACAGCTGACACAGGTAAATACACAACACACCTGACACAGGTAAATACACAACACAGCTGACACAGGTAAACACACAACACAGCTGACACAGGTAACTACACAACACAGCTCACACAGGTAAACACACAACACAGCTGACACAGGTAAATACACAACACAGCTGACACAGGTAACTACACAACACAGCTGACACAGGTAAATACACAACACAGCTGACACAGGTAAATACACAACACACCTGACACAGGTAACTACACAACACAGCTGACACAGGTAACTACACAACACAGCTGACACAGGTAACTACACAACACAGCTCACACAGGTAAACACACAACACAGCTGACACAGGTAACTACACAACACAGCTGACACAGGTAACTACACAACACAGCTGACACAGGTAAATACACAACACAGCTGACACAGGTAACTACACAACACAGCTGACACAGGTAACTACACAACACAGCTCACACAGGTAAACACACAACACAGCTGACACAGGTAACTACACAACACAGCTGACACAGGTAACTACACAACACAGCTGACACAGGTAAATACACAACACAGCTGACACAGGTAACTACACAACACAGCTGACATAGGTAAACACACAACACAGCTGACACAGGTAAACACACAACACAGCTGACACAGGTAACTACACGTGCTAGAAGAGTTTTTGTTTTGTTTGTTTCTGGTCCCGCTTCGGATGCCACGATGCCATCAAGCGGTATCTCTGGTCGTAATTAGTCCTTCACTGACCAATCAGCGTTTATTAGCAGAATGCTAGCGTGTTATGGGCAACAACAACTCAACCTGCAAGAAATCGAAAGGACATAAGTATTCGTTCATTCAACTTTCGACCTATAACCCATGTTGAACTTGCAAAACCTACAATCAAATCTGAGATTTCTCAACGCAAATCGGGTGAAAGTGACAAATTTAGCCGTCTAGCTCCATAGACTCCCATTCATTTTGCACTCATGAGCGATCGCCCCCAGTGGAACTCTGGTGGAACTACAACCAACATTCGGTACAATAGGACTTAATAGGGAGTGGCCAGGCTCTCCGTAGACGGGCTCTGATATTATTGTGTTAAATATATAATGGCAAACGTCCCATCGTGGGACGGTGATAGTTAAGGTTAAATATGAATGTGACCAATAATTACTGGGAATCTTCAGCAGGGTTAGCTTAGATGGAGATCCCTGATTTTACATTTTCACTGGTGATTCAATGTGTTGTTCAAACTAAAATGTTGTTAATATTATAGATTTTGTGGATTCTACAAAGTGACGGATGAATTTGTTCTGAAATACTGTAGAGTTTGATGGTCACTCGGCATATAAGTAATTTCTCCATTTGTCTATTTTACTGTCGTAATTATACCTGATGATTGTTGAGTCGCAGTTTATTCTTGGGGTTTGTTTTTCCCTGCTCTGACTCAGTTTTGTTCTGCCGCTTCAGAGGAACAAACAAAGAAGCCAAAAGAGAATAAACACGACTTTTGTTTACTTGTTCTTTGGGTAATGTTCAGTCTTCACTCGCAGTGGACACAGATTGGTAGTGGTCAATCCATTTCCATCCACAGAGATTCCTGAAAATCTCTGTGGCCACAGACCACAAGAGGCCTGTTCCCATTGGTCGCTCTGAAGTCATGTGATCATGGTTTATTTCCTTTGAGCTGAATAAGGGGTAATTTAACTGGTGGTGAGCAACATCTGTCGACGAGCACAAAGCATAGCTCAGAGAAAAGTGTGCAGATACTCTAAAATGAAGACAAAAGCAGAAACTTGTAACAGGACAACGGGTTAATTCAATGGGGAATCCATAACATTAGACATACAGTACTGTGCAAAAGTCTTAGGCGTGTTAATATCGGTATTAGAGATTGTGTGGATCTAGTGTGTGTTAGGGGCACTGAGCTTTGGCGTTTATCAGACATAGGACAGTCTTGCACACTTGATCCTTGTTTAAGTGGCAAAGTCTGCAAGTATGGGGGAGTTCTCAGCATAACAGTGTGTATGTAAATGTGCTTGTTGATTGGTTGTTGACAGGTGAAAAAGGGGATCGTGGAGACCGGGGGACGCCTGGTAAAGCCGGAGTGGACGGACCCCCAGGATTCACAGGTGTTTCGGGGCCCAAAGGCAGTAAAGGAGACACTGGGACCCCCGGAGACCCCTGCAAAACACAGCAGTCGTCCTTCTCCGTGGGCCGACGCAAAGCTCTGCACAGCGCCGACTACTACCAGGCCTTGATCTTCGACACCGTCTTCGTGAACCTGGACGAACACTTCAACATGTTCAAAGGGAAGTTCTACTGCTTCGTCCCGGGAGTCTATTTCTTTAACGTCAACATTCACACCTGGAACTTCAAGGAGACGTACCTGCATCTGATGCTGAACGATCGTCAGCAGGTGATCCTGTACGCGCAGCCCAGCGAGCGGTCCATCATGCAGAGCCAGAGCGTCATGCTAGCACTCGAGCTCAACGACGAGGTGTGGGTGCGACTCTACAAGCGCGAGCGCGACAACGCCATTTACAGCGACGACGTGGACGTCTACATCACGTTCAACGGACATCTGGTGGCTCCTAAAGTCTAGGTGGAGGAATCGCAGTCGGGTGGAGATCTAGAGGATGTGTGTGTGTGTGTATGTGAACCTTCCCAGCAAGCATTTAAAAGGCGTATAATAGCGGCCCAAACGCGGCTCAGATGTCTAGGCTAAAACAAGGCAAAAGTGAAAATTTAATAGATGTCTAAATCATCGCCCAAGAATAGACTAGTCGTCAATTAGATAACAAAGAGTGAAGAAATTAAACCAAACACCTTTACCAAACTGTTTACTTTGCGTACATGATGGGATATCATACTTCTCGCAAGTTATTTTGGCAAAACGACATTCCAGGTTATTTTGGCTAGAAGTGTGTTACTCATAGCAGGACTATATCGGGTCTATAGTTAACCTAGACGGTGAAATGACGGCTATTGCTTGCTGGGTTTAGCTTTTCAATTGAACACTCTGCTGTTGTCTCTCACCTCATTTTGGAGAAATTATGATACGCGTAACAACACTTGCCTTGAAAGGCATAAAGACTTGTACAGTGTTTGAGCTGCTGAGCAGCCTGTCGATTAACAATGAGCAGGACTTTTAACTCTCAATCCCTTTCTCTTCCCTCATTCCCTGTGATCGGTGAATCAGGATATTATCAACATGAATTTGACCAGCGCGATATTCTACAGATTAGGACACTGACGACTCCCTTACATGTGACATGATTCACACATTAAACCGCATCTATTCGGCTTTTTCCATCTTTCTTTAGTGTGTAATGTTGATGTTTGAGCATGAAGAAGCTCCAGTTCTTCTCTATATCAGTGTCAGTGTTTCTGAACTCCCTGAAACGCCTCCATTGTAGTCTTGAGTTTCTTCCGGGAACAAACAAGTCACAATATTCCTCATTATAATAATTCATACGCAGAATAAAGGGGCGGGGCCTGGTTGAGTTAGTTAGTAGTGTGTTAAACTGGCGGTTATGGTAAGGGGCGGGACATTTCCCAAACACACTCGAAGCGCTCGACCAATCACAACACACTGATCCAGCCGACCAATCAGAGCACAGTGTGCTTTTCAGGAGGAGGGGCTTCATAGAGACAGGAACTAAACAGAGCGTTACTGACAGACTGGGAAGCGAGGAGCCGCAACAATGGAGAATATGAGGAAAATAATCAACATTCAAGCAGGAAAACCTGTTCTAGTAGAGCTCAAAAACAAGACTTTGTAAAAGGTCTTTAAAGGTGCTGGAGTTTAAACCGCGTCAGAGAACACTAGGAATCCAATTTCTTTGTATTTCCATTTCCAAAAACATTTTGTCATCATTTTCTTAACATCATGTGGTTTCTTTTTTATCTGGATCTAAGTATATTCTTAGGAAAGTCTAGGTCTGTAATGATAATAATCAAAATAATAATATGTATAAACCAAGTTTATAGGTGCGTCCCAATTCATGTACTTATGCACTATTCTATGACGTTTTGTAGTATAAATAGTGTATGTGTTCATACTGAGTGTATCATTTGGGACACAACTATTATGATTGGCAGCTGCTCTCAGATCAGCGTTGTGATTAGTGAATTTGATCTCAATTCAGAATCCACAAACAGAGTTTGACAATTTTCAGATTTTACTAATTTCCCCGTGAAGGACAGATTCTGTCCATCTGAGATTAAGTTTGTGGGAAATAAAGTCCATCATTGGACTGATGTCATGAAACTGGGACGTTTCGTTTCTCGTGTTCATTAGGTGCCTAAACTGACCTTTTCAAGGTTTCTCTGATGTTGTCTCCATAAACTGGTGCTAAACTGGTGCTAAACTGGTGATGCGTGCACTTTCTGCAGGGGAAAATAACTATGTCTATATTCTGATGTGTATGTTTATAATGTTTCTATTAAATTCAGCAACAAAATACTCAACTGCTCAGACATCTTGTTTTTTTTTAGTTCAGTCCGTTGACCCAAATACTTGTGAATTATTGCTGCGTTCACGCCATACGAGGACATGAATGCTTTTCGAGAAGTTGAAATCTCGTAATTACGATAATTACAAAATGGCGTCAACGCAGCTTATGGCCCACTTACACCAAGGGCAATAACTAACGGACGTCAAACTATAGTTTTAAAGTCCCCCTCTGTTGAAAATCCAGCTTTTAATGTTGTTTATGTGTCTATGTGGTGTGTTTAATATGCTTTAAGACAAACTTTAAATGTGTAAATTCATAAGTCGACACCATTGCTGAGTATTTTCTCCTTAAAACTGCAATGAACCAAAGACAGTCTCAAAAACACGCTTTGAAATCGCTGGTGTTTCTGACGTCACAAACTACCTTGTAACCAATCAGATCAACGTGTGATCATCAGCCAGTGGATCTCTGAGCTGAGTGAGTGAGTGGAGGCGGGGCTCATTTGCATATTCATAGAACCACGCATACTAAATGAGGCAAGGGTGTCGAGTGAGGCAAAATATTCAAGATATTTTAAGTCATGACGAAAAAAAAAATTCAAGGAAAAAACTTTTAAATATATAATTCTGGTGATCAAAGATGAGTTTTAAGTGATACAATTATTAACTACATTCTAAAATTGTTCTAATCAGACCATTTATGTACATTAAAAAAGTATAAACTATCTATCAAATTGCATATTAAGTAAAAAAAACAACAAAAAAAACATTTGTATCATCGATATTCAAGTAAGTTGAATCCCAACAATACTTACATTTAAAAGTGTAATCCAGCATTTTCTCTCTAAAAAAGAAAAAATTCAGTCGTCACCGGCGTGAATCTTGAGATATACTTGTTCTATCTAATGTTCTATCCTTCACCTCCCAGGAAAAGAAGTGTGCATTTGTAGGAGCTTTCGAACAAGCTTTTTGGGACAGCCTTCTTTGCGTCTACTAGTATTGGGTGTAATGCATTACCAAGTAATTAATTACTGTCATTTAATCATGTTTCCCCTGAAAAAGTATGTAAGGGAATGGGATTACACTTAATAGTTCGGTTTATGGTTATCGTTATTTCGTTATAGATTCTTGGTGTGTTAATTTATAGCTCATTAAAGATTTGATTATGATAAACAGAAACACGAGCGACTGACCTTCGACATCCCTCAATAACTGGCTATTTAACGTTAACTCTTCATTAGCCGTGGTTTCATGTACTCTTTCCTCAGAGGAATCTTCTGTACTCTTGTCTGTAGTTGGGATCAGTTCAGGGTCACCAGGTCTACACAACAAAACTAGCCCAAATGCTAATCAGAAATAGCTTTAACCCGCAGATTTACAAAAATAACCCGTGGAAACATGGATTAGGCGGGAAAACCGCGGACTTGGCAACACTGGCTCAGTTCACTAGATTGTGAGCACACACTGCCCTCTAGTGTGCACTGAGTTCCCTAGTGAAGAACACAAATGAAGACTTCTGAACTGCTGATGAGACAAAGCAATGGAAATATGTCCACAAACTGGTTTTCAAATTAATTTATTATAGTTTTTGTCATAGAATTTGTTATTTTTATTCAAGGTTAACATATAGCCATTCATATACACAAAACAAAAAGGATTGTATAAACTCATTTAATGTACACGCTGCTCCTTACCAGTGCAGAAGAGTGCTATGCTCTTCTTTTCAGACACTTTCACTCTTTTACGTTGTTCATATCTGACTACGGTTTAATAATCAGTCGTTCCATCTCTGAACCAGCATGAAAACTCTCCCACACACGCACAGAGAACGTGATTGGACGAGAGTGAAAAAACAGTGGTCGTGATTGGCGGAGAGAGAGAGAAGGGTGGACGTGATTGGCGGAGAGAGAGAAGGGTGGACGTGATTGGCGGAGAGTGATCACACTGCAGTACGTAGATCACAGGAGAGATCAGACTGGTTTAGTTAGAGGAAAAACAGTGCATCAATAATAATGACAAACATGATAGACTGATCTTTATGTCATATAAGAGGATCTTATACAAGATTACACATCAAGATGAGAAATATTAACTTCACCCGAAAATATAAAAAAAAAAAAAAAAATCCTTTAATATATAACACACTGAATAAGTTACGCTTTCGAAATGATAAAATGCAGTGCAGATATGAACAGTTTGACACAGGACGTTCACTATTATTTCCTGAAGGATAACGTGTGTGTTTGTGGCGCGTTTGACTCTCACACACATATTCCATTCCGTTTTTAATCCTGTCCTGTTTTATATAAACATTTTTCCTTTGAGCTGCAAGCAAAGCTCCCTGATGCATGAAACGACACCGTTCACAGGTGATTCACAAGACAAAAGCAAGATAATGACCCGAAACAAACTCTACGCCAGTATGCGAACGAAAGGTCGGACATCATTTACTGCGCATGCGCAGTCGTCTCATTAGTGCAAACGGCTTTATCCGCGTCAGTTTTCTCTTTCCTAAACATTTTTCTATATTTTTGTCCCGATTTGTATGCTATCGGAAATTGTTAATTGGGAATAACAATAAAATGTTATTGGGAAATAAAAAAATAAATTGAATACAAAAAATAATAAAAAAAAAATTAAAAAAATATGTTATTGAGAAAATCTTATTATAGCCAAAATGATAGGCCTATTTCGCATCCCATTCACTGACAACGTTAAACATTCACCGTGCTATCAGAATTCTGGAATTTCGGTCAAATACAGGCTATTTTCATGTTTCAAATGATTATTCATAGATGTAGATATGCACTACTTTAATGGCAAAACAAGGTTGTGAGGAAAAAAACAAACGAATAAAGAACACCAGTAACAGCAGCAATCGTTCATCCCTCGGCCATGTTTAAAGTTTATGGCCGCCCAACTCGGGAACTTGGGTATCAAAATTATCCCAGAGCTTCCCAGTAGTAAATATGACTTAAGAGGGCGTTCATGTCACATTTTTAACTAGGAAACTCGTATGTACGATAATTCCAATAGCACGTGAAGGCAGCAGTTGACACCAGTTCAGATTTAGGGACAGAATTTACTAAAAAGTGCAAATTAGCGTGCGGACGCTTAATAAAATCGCAGATAAGAGTGGAAAGTTCTACTGATAATGTGCAAATTCAATGTCACATCAGGCGCAAGATTGGTGGGATTTGACCGATTTCTGGAAGTGTATGTTGGACACAGACATGTTTTATATTTTGAGTTGATTTTCGAAGAAATTTTTTCCATTTGTCACACACTGCAAAGCCAATGGGCGGAGCTTGATGTCCAGCTCCTCCTCTGTGGATTTAATGGGTGGAGCTTGAAGGTCTAGCCACACCCTACCCATAATAAGTGTATTATGATGCAGTGTTTTTTAAAAAGTTACGATTTTAAAAGTTGTGTAGTGTATTCCAGCCGTTA
Organism: Leuciscus idus; assembly: GCA_021554675.1. Classification (NCBI taxonomy): domain Eukaryota; kingdom Metazoa; phylum Chordata; class Actinopteri; order Cypriniformes; family Leuciscidae; genus Leuciscus; species Leuciscus idus. The sequence goes on from CM038631.1 coordinate 40,665,562, forward strand.
GTCAGCATAAAAGGAAAATTCACTGTATTTTCTAAATTATCTTATTGTGAATGTTTAATTTAAAAAATGTTTTGACCTTGAATAATAATAATCAAAATGTCATAACTGGAACATCAGACTTCTGGTGTTTAAGTGTTAAACTCCGCCCCTGCAAGCTCACGCTCATCTGCATACACTTTTGATTGCCACGCCCCCTTCTCAATATCCTAGAAACAAGTCCCCTCACAACATCTTTTAATTTTCAATACTTTGTTACACTCGGATGCACATCAGAATACAGAGGAAACAATCTGTCGCTACTTCTGTTTCATCGCAACTGTAAAGTTAAAATGTCAATGGTAGCTCCAGTTAAATCATATGGCACAAACATTTGTTTCGGTTCAACAGCACAAGCGCATGTGCGTTTGCATACTAGCGTAAAGTGTTTCTAGCCAAGAGGGTTAATGACAGACTTTCATGTGTAAGATGAATAATATGATGTGAGAGGACGGGATGGAGGGATGGGATGGAGGAGAGACACGTTTCTCTGACAGACCGATCTTCCCTTTTGTACACAGAAACAGGATAGTAATAAATTAGATAAATAATGTAAACAGCAACAACATTTACAACAGCAAACAACACAAAACAAAAATGACAGTAAGTCCGTAACAGTGAATGTTTGTTAACTGAGAGAGAGAGAAAGTGGATCCTGATTAACGCCTCAAAACGGTCCTTCATTTGTTTCAACGGAGCAAAACAATCATTAAACTCGAGACAAAATCCCCTCAGAGCAACTTACACAAGTTCAGACCAGAGCAAATCAAGTGTTCCTCTGAACTAAATGTGGCGCGTTGGTCGTGGACGGACATAAGAGACACACTCTACCAGTCAGAAGTTATGGATCGGTAAGATTTCTAATGTTTTTAAAAGAAGTCTCTCCTGCAATCCAAGGCGGCATTTATTTGATTCAAAATACAAACAAAACCAGTAATATTGTGAAATATTCTAATGTAAATCAACTGTTTTCGATGTGAATATATAGTAAAGTGTAATTTATTAAATTCAGCTTTGATCACAGGAATAAATTACATTTGACTATTATATTCACATAGAAAACAGCTGTTTTACATTACAATAATATTTCACAATATTAATGTTTGTATTTTTAATCAAATAAATGCAGCCTTGGTGAGCAGAAGAGACTTCTTTTAAAAACATTAAAAATCGTACCGATCCATAACCTTTAAACGGCAGTGTAAGAGACATAATTGTCCAGATATGAGTTACATAAGATCATTCATAAGGCCATTATTAATGATATTCCTGCTCATGTAAGCTGCTCGATATGCAGATGTGAACAGATTCAGGTTGAATGAAGCCAGTCCGTTCACGCATGTTTCAGGATAAGAATTTGATGCAATTGCATCACTAGAGGTCAATATTTCGAATGTATTCCCATGCGGATTGGACACAGATTTAGAGAGTCCATGCGGATTGGACAGATTTGGAACGTCCATGCGGATTGGACAGATTTGGAGCGTCCATGCGGATTGGACAGATTTGGAGCGTCCATGCGGATTGGACACAGATTTGGAGCGTCGATGTGGATTGGACAGATTTGGAACGTCCATGCGGATTGGACAGATTTGGAACGTCCATGCGGATTGGACAGATTTGGAACGTCCATGCGGATTGGACAGATTTGGAACGTCCATGCGGATTGGACAGATTTGGAGCGTCCATGCGGATTGGACACAGATTTGGAGCGTCGATGTGGATTGGACAGATTTGGAACGTCCATGCGGATTGGACAGATTTGGAGCGTCCATGTGGATTGGACACAGATTTGGAGCGTCGATGTGGATTGGACACAGATTTGGAACGTCCATGCGGATTGGACAGATTTGGAACGTCCATGCGGATTGGACAGATTTGGAGCGTCCATGCGGATTGGACAGATTTGGAACGTCCATGCGGATTGGACAGATTTGGAGCGTCCATGCGGATTGGACACAGATTTGGAGCATCGATGTGGATTGGACACAGATTTGGAACGTCCATGCGGATTGGACAGATTTGGAGCGTCCATGCGGATTGGACAGATTTGGAACATCCATGCGGATTGGACAGATTTGGAGCGTCCATGCGGATTGGACACAGATTTGGAGCATCGATGTGGATTGGACACAGATTTGGAACGTCCATGCGGATTGGACAGATTTGGAACGTCCATGCGGATTGGACAGATTTAGAGAGTCCATGCGGATTGGACACAGATTTAGAGAGTCCGTGCGGATTGGACAGATTTGGAGCATCCGTGCGGATTGGACACAGATTTGGAGCGTCGATGTGGATTGGACACAGATTTGGAGCGTCCATGCGGATTGGACAGATTTGGAGCGTCCATGCGGATTGGACAGATTTGGAGCGTCCGTGCGGATTGGACACAGATTTGGAGCGTCCATGCGGATTGGACAGATTTGGAGCGTCCGTGCGGATTGGACAGATTTGGAGCGTCCATGCGGATTGGACAGATTTGGAGCGTCCATGCGGATTGGACACAGATTTGGAACGTCAATGTGGATTGGACACAGATTTGGAGCGTCCATGCGGATTGGACAGATTTGGAGCGTCCGTGTGGATTGGACAGATTTGGAGCATCCGTACGGATTGGACAGATTTGGAGCGTCCATGCGGATTGGACAGATTTGGAGGGTCCATGCGGATTGGTTTGCAGCTCATGCTGGCTCGTCTCAAGCACATTTACTGCGCGCATGAAGGCTACATTTACATTTATTCATTTTACATTTATTCATTTAGCTGACGCTTTTTATCCAAAGCGACTTACAATTGCTATATATGTCAGAGGTCGCACGCCTCTGGAGCAACTAGGGGTTAAGTGTCTTGCTCAGGGACACATTGGTGTCTCACAGTGGATTCGAACCCGGGTCTCTCACACCAAAGGCATGTGTCTTATCCATTGCGCCACCCCCACCACCCCTAATGTGAAGGCTAAATTCACATTTCGAGGACAGACGAGGGGTCACGGCCGCACTGCACTCCCAGTGTGATCCCATAAACGCATGTGGACTGAGATTGAGCACCTGTCTCTCTGCTGAGATTTGTGATGTCTTCAGGACATCGAATGCTCGTTCTATCTTTAGGCTGTGTGTCATTATAGTTTCACAGCCACTAGCGAGTAGAAGTCATTTGTTAGTTCATGACCCTCGACTTCTGATGATATTTATTTCTCTTCTATGTCCCAAAGAGTTCCTATATCTGTTTCTAGCAGCGTGTGTCTGACACAGAAATGATTCCTCCAACTACTTTAATCGTATGTCTAGGAGAGTTTATTTATGACTAACCATTTTGGAGCCTAAAGTCAACATGAAACGACTCTTTTTTTGTGCAAAGAGACTGAACATTCAATGAGAATAAATGTAGGATGGGACTCGATTTTCTTCATAATGTTGAATTCAATTCAATTCAATTTACATTTATTTGTAAAGCGCTTTTCAAAATACACATCGTTTCAAAGCAGCTTTACAGAAAATGCACGAGTCCACATTACAATTTACAGTGATCTGTTGTATTTCAGAAATGTACATATACAAAATCAGAGTTAGCTAAAAATGTATTAATTTAAACAATTTAATAATTTTAGCCAGAAACAATGAGCTCATTGAAGTAATGAATATTTGTTTGTTAACAAATGATTATGACAATGTGTCTTTATATGAAGGTGGTTGATAAAAAAAGAGGGATTGACGTCATCTATATTTCTTCAAAATAATGACAATGAATCATTCACAATAAGAGCAGCAACCTCAGTTAAGACAGCCACTGTTGATTTCATGTTGACTTTAACAGCCCCAGTATAAAACATCCCAGAACGTATCAAATCTTCTGCAGATCCTCAGATCTCTGGTGCCGCTGTGTAAATGTAATTCCCCGGAGATCTCGAATGCGATCAGATGGCTTCACTGCACTGAGAACAGGGAATTTCCAGCACAGGATTTCGTAAGAAACTGTTTCCCCATTCTCACTTTAATTTAAAACTCGAGAGCCAAGACCACCAAACACTACATGGCTCTGTTCCAGAAGCTCGGCGAGCTGCAGTGCACTGGCAAATTCATTAAAAGCATAAAAATAAACATTGGATTGAAACTGTTTATTTTTAATGCTTTTTGGTCTTGAACACATCGCATTTATAATCACTTGTCGCAATGCATTCTTGACTCATGCCTTCTTCTAAATTAAGAATTGTAGAATATGGCCAAAGCTACAGTCCAACCTAAATATATTCAGACACCTTCAACATTTCTCACATTATCACAGTTTATTCGCTATACTTTAGAAAATGGTAATAAAATATGAGCAGAACTCAGAGTTATGAACTCAGTTGATATTTGACTGGTTTTGTCCGTCCTTCTGTTAGACTGTCTCACACATGAATTATGTTGAATATCTGTCAGCTGTTAAATTTAACTACACAATTAGATAATACCAGTTTAGCTCAACCAATCACCAAGCAATGCTTCATTTTGTTCAGTATGTGTGTAAAAAGAGCATTAGCAATTAAAGACAAAACACTTCAGCAAAACATGATCAGCTCAAAGTGTCCCAATCATTTCTGGTCCCAAATCTTTATAAAATGTTACTGGTAGTCACTGTATGAAGAATGTTTGGGTATAATATGTCAAAGTTCATTTTGCTCTCCTCACTTACATAAATGAACTATAGTGTCCTGCACACACAGGGAAAATAATGAAATGTATTATATCTGGTGTCTGAATGATTTTAGGTTGGACTGTATGTTTCTTAGAAGGCAGCATATGATTTTAAACAACCTTTGAGTCCTTGATGCCTTAACATGCAGACTCGCCTGTAACAGAGCCACTGTGTTTGTCTTATTTTATCAGGTGTCTTCTCTTTCTTGTGCACCACATGGATGATTCACATTATCGCAGGCTTAATAGCTGATGATTTTTTTTTTTTTAAACAGCTTGTTTTCCAGCTTTAGGATGTTTTCCGCAAGGATTTCTCCAACAGGAAGATCGTTTGTGTTCTGTCTGAGCGAATCTCACATATCAGCTCCATCAGAGCTCAAACAAAGCTCTGTTTCTCTCTAATGGTGTCTCTCTCTCTCTCTCTCTCTCTCTCTCTCTCTCGTCTACAACCTCATTCAGAAAGGCTCACAATGATACACACATTTTTTTTCTGACTGAGTAGTTTGGAGTTTGGAGGAATTTACAAGCTGTCAGCAAACCCAAAAATGTGGCATTTGTGCAATGAGTTTTCTTTTTTTCGATTCTGAAGTGCAAGCGAGAAAGTCTGTGCACCAATGAAATTCACTCACACACATACACACACACATTCGCTCTCTCTCTCACACACACACACAGTCATGTACAATGAACACAGGAGGAACAGAGTCCCTCAGGTAAACATCGGCCAAAACAGAAAGGTTTGTTGTTCTCTGCAAGGCCTGTGTTCACATGAAGCGTTCATCCATTGGACGGTTTTGGGAGGGTCTTAAGAGCCAATCAGAGAAGAGGAACGAGTAACAGGACGGCGGTCTCTTCTCTCCCAAACATTTGATCCTTATCTATGCGCCTCCTGGCCTGGCGTACGGATTCTCCAACAAGTAGCGGTAGTGATCGTAATGATCAAACATGTATTTTGGGGCGTACATATGTTCCTTAGGGTCCGATGGCGGGTATTCCTGCACAGATCCGTCAAACCAACCCCCCGTTCGGATCAGATCCCGGATGTAGTTAAGATCCCGCTTGTCCTCGTAGTCGCCCCAGCGAGGAAAATCCCCGTTTTGGGCCGAAATGAGTTTAAAGTGAATTCCCTCTGGCGTGAAACACCAGGAGCAGTGCCAGCCTGCGAAATGAAACGGACTTCCGATTGACCACTGGACCAAAATGTGTCCGGTGTCGTTTTCGTACTTCCGAAATCCCGGCATGGTGTAGTATTCCCTACGTCGAAGCCGAATCCCATCGTTATCATAGACATCCCTTAGCATGCCGATGGTACACCCGGACACAACCTCGAGCGAGCCGAGTTGCTTCCAGAAAAACCCATACAGGGATTTCCTCATGTGGATTGCAAACGGCTCCGTCCATCCATCGAAAAGCTTTAGGAAAAGAACTCCTTCATGAGCCGGAATTTCATCAGCATCGTTGATTAGAAAAACGTCATCGGGACGTAAACCCGATATGCGAGCCATGCCGTCGCGAGTCAGAAACGTGCGCAGATAATCGTCGGCGATCCAGCCGTCTTGTCGACCCCCGTCCGGGAAATGATCCAGGAAAACGAAGAGGATCTTGTGCCGAACATAATCGTATGTTCCGTTGAGCAACAAATGCAGGAATCTGAGTGGACGCCGTTCTCCGTACGCCGTGAAGTTGGATTCGCACACGAGGAATAGATCCACGGCTTGGATGAGCTCGCGGAAGCGCACGTGCAACAGGTCGAACTCGTGGTTCACGTTAATGGCGTTTATGACGCGTCTTGGCGTCTCGCGTGGCGTCAGCCGCTCTTTCGTGGGGAGATTTGAGTGATACACCATTGTGGGAACGCCACAGTAAGAGCCATGCCATCCCGGTCGACACACACACTTAACCAGACGCTTCCCACGCTTCGGCCTCCCTCGAGCGAGACCAGATTCTTCCACTGATTTCGCTTGAGTCTTTGACTCGTCAGGTTTTTGTAATATTCTCCGCTGGCTCATTCCACCAATGCTAGGTTTGGCTCTCAGCGTCTCGTCTTTCGCCAGCGCTGACTCCGTTCCCTGACGAAAGCACAGCGCTCCCGCTTTGGTGCGGATGAAATACGGTGTGTGGTCGTCCTGGAGCGTGTGTGTGCGCCGGTGAAGGTCGCCCAGGGACTCCAGCGGGTCTGGAGTCGACGCGCGACGCGGATGAAGCTTGTTCACCGCGACTCTCACGGCAGCGTCTCTGTGCGGGTCGGGGTTCTGGTGGGTCGGGATGCTGGCGACCAAACCTCTCTTATGGACCTGATTAATGGAGAACAAGCACCATTAGAAGACTCACAGACAGCAGAATCTGGACAGTTTACCCTTCAAATTGCGAATTGAAAATACGGCCAATGGAAACACGTCAATTTTACAAAAACTCCCATATATAGCAAAAAGGTTTTTACGCTCGCATGAGGTGGTTTTTCAGGTAATTCGTTATTCGTGTCACAATATATCGCAATACAAAAATGCCTCAATATGTATCGTGGATAGTGACAATCTGTATTGTGTATAATTCACTCAAAATGAAATCTTCAGTACTTCATTAAACTTCTATATAATGTTTAATATAATTTATAATAATGCAATGGGGGAATATTGTGAGTCCTGATAATGCCAAACGTCTGATGGTACCAGTAAAAAGTGGCCTACATTATTTTAAATATAATCATAATAAAGTCAGTGACAGAGTGATAGCATGAATATTTCATCTAAAATAATTCTGTATTTTCAGCTTCATAATCATGAATATTGTTATTCTGGTGTCTCTATTGTCCTGCTTTGGGTTTCCAGCACCAAGTCCAAGCCTGTTCATTTACACACACAATGTAAAACCAAATTTAGAATTTTAATCAACAGTACATTTTTTGTTAACCTTTTATCATATGTCTTGGATTATCGCAATAATATCGTATCGTGAGTTCAGTATCGTGATATGTATTGAATCGTGACATGAGGGAATCGTCCGTAGACATTCATAAGTTGATCTCTCTGTGAGGCTTTAAGCAGCCTGACATGTCAACTTCTAACTCAACCAATCACATAAGTTTGGGGCGGGACTATCTGTCCGACTGACCAATGACAGAAGGGGAGTGTTGCAGGGCACAACCTTACAGAAGAATGGGGTTGGGACAATATATCGATGCATCGCGATTTGAGGATCGATTCCAATTCTGAGCTTGGTTTTGAACAGCAGATGGCGCTCTAGACTAGTTTTAAACTGCACGCTCAAATGCTCACGAAGAAGTTCGGCTGAGTCTGAGAATGTACTTTTGCTTTTGTGACGCGAGATTAATTTGAACATCCCACTGCAAACACCCTTGTAATTCGCTTCAACCTTTTCGAACTTTATGAAATGTTTCTAGAGTACGCAGTGTCATCTGCTGTTAAAAAATACGCTCAGAATCGATTCGAGAGAGAATCGCGATGCATTCGGAAAATAATTGTAATCGATCCAGAGTCATTTCTCGATTCACGATGCATCGATTTATTGTCCCCGCCCTCCAGAAGAACTGCCCCAGTGCCTCAGTGGTGCCGGAGCTCCTGCGCTGCAGATCTTCAGGTCAGTTTCAAACCCTGATTATTATACTATTCATGCATCATAGTTGTTCTCATGCAAGTTTTGGTTTGATGCCATTGTCTGTAGACATTCATAAGTTGATCTGTGGACATGTCAACTTCTGACTCAACCAATCACACGAGTTTGGGGCGGGACTACTGTCCGACTGACCAGTGTTGCAGGACACGACTTTACAGAAGAACAGTCCCAGTCCCACTATGTTGTTGTCTGTGTAAAGAAGCTAGCTAAAGTCAGCGAATAAAACACTGACACAATGATGAACAAGTAACAATAATATTTGCAATAACATAATTTTACTGAATAATTAAGTAAACCTAATTTCTTAATTTATCTTTGAAAAGAAACCTCATTGCTGAACTACTCTCTGCTGTCTCAGAGGACGACGTCTTTTCCCGTCGGCCACCGTAACTTCTGTTGGGTGCAATTCGAAACCTCACCACTAGATGCCGCTAAACATTACACACTGCACCTTTAAGATAGACAGTTTCTGTAGAGGCCTGTAGAGAAGAAGAGTCCCAGTACCTCAGTAGTGCGCTGCAGATCTTCAGGTCTCTTCCAGGGCTGTGGTGCTTCGGGCTCCTGTCCGGTGTCGAGATCCAGAACCGCTCCGACCCGAGGCCCTTCCTCAGGGGACGCGCTCGCCAGCGGGGTCGAGCCCTCCTTCCAGAAGAAACCCGTCACCATGATGAAGGACTTGATGTTAGGGTAGGGTGCCGACAGCTCCCTCAGCAGGGACACGTAGTGGAGAGCCTTGTAGTAATGCAGGAAGGAAATGACACACAGTCCCACTGTGCAAATCAAGAAAACCCTGTGACGTCTCATTTTCATCCTGAGAAACAGGAGAGAGAGAGAAACAGAGCTCAGAGACTCTAGCCAAACAATCTTACATACTCATATTAAAGGGATAGTTCAGCCAAAAATGAAAATTAGCCCATGATTTACTCACCCTCAAGTCATCCTAGGTGTATATGACATTCTTCTTTCAGACGAACACAATCAGAGTTATATTAATAAATGTCCTGACTCTTCCAAGCTTTATATTCCAAACATCTGTCCATCATAAAAGTGAAATAAATAAAATGCACTTTTATGATGGATAGATGCACTTTTATGATGGATAGATGCACTTTTATGATGGATAGATGCACTTTTATGATGGACAGATGCACTTTTTTATGAATAGATGCACTTTTATGATGGATAGATGCACTTTTATGATGGAGATGCACTTTTATGATGAATAGATGCACTTTTATCATGGAGAGATGCACTTTTATGATGATAGATGCTCTTTTATGATGAATAGATGCACTTTTATCATGGAGAGATGCACTTTTATGATGGAGATGCACTTTTATGATGGAGATGCACTTTTATGATGGACAGATGCAGTTTTATCATGGATAGATGCACTTTTATGATGGACAGATGCACTTTTATGATGGACAGATGCACTTTTATGATGGACAGATGCACTTTTATGATGGACAGATGCACTTTTATGATGGATAGATGCACTTTTATGATGGACAGATGCACTTTTATGATGGACAGATGCACTTTTATGATGGACAGATGCACTTTTATGATGGATAGATGCACTTTTATCATGGATAGATGCACTTTTTTGATGGATAGATGCACTTTTATCATGGATAGATGCACTTTTATGATGAATAGATGCAGTTTTATGATGGACAGATGCAGTTTTATGATGGACAGATGCAGTTTTATCATGGATAGATGCACTTTTATGACGGATAGATGCACTTTTATCATGGATAGATGCACTTTTATGATGAATAGATGCACTTTTATGATGGACAGATGCAGTTTTATCATGAATAGATGCACTTTTATGATGGGTAGATGCACTTTTATGATGGACAGATGCACTTTTATGATGAATAGATGCACTTTTATGATGGACAGATGCAGTTTTATCATGGATAGATGCACTTTTATGATGGGTAGATGCACTTTTATGATGGACAGATGCACTTTTATGATGGATAGATGCACTTTTATCATGGATAGATGCTCTTTTATGATGAATAGATGCACTTTTATCATGGAGAGATGCACTTTTATGGACTCCAAAACAGAAACGGCCATTCACTGCCATTATAAAGCTTGGAAGAGCCAGGACATTTTTTTATATAACTCTGATTGTGTTCGTCTGAAAGAAGAGTGTCATACACACCTAGGATGACTTGAGGGAGAGTAAATCATGGGCTAATTTTCATTTTTGGCTGAACTATCCCTTTAAGTGTGATACTGATAATAATGTGTGTTAGTCCACAAGCTTCATTTTACACAAATACTTTTAAGTTCTCTGTGCACTATATTTTTAACCCTTGTGTGACCTTATGGACATTTTTGTCTTTTTCAGTTTAGTTTTTGTGATGGTTTTCCCTGTTATTGCCAAATGCATAAATTTTGGCACAGGTTTGTATTTTTATTGGAATTTTACTATTTCACCCCCATTTCCTTTAATAAATCTATTTTGCACTAGTAACACAAAATAGTTCCACTCAGGATCTTAAGGACAAAAATGTCCCCTATTGAAACTGGGGGCTGCCAGGGCTGTTTAACTATAAACTGATGCAATCTTTGTTAATATACTTTCATTCTGTTGGCAAAGCTTAACATTTTAAATTTTGGAAAAAAAAATTAGCAGGTGGTGCCATTTTCTCAGGTTTGGCCAATAAAGCAAATACTCGCTATAAATTACACTGCTATAATTGTGTTGGTATGGATGTCAGAGTGTGGTTTGTATGTGTGTAATAAAATAATTGTGTTGTAATATTTGAGAGAGAGAAACTCTACTGCAAATCCCGAATCCAACCACTGTGTCCCAGTGGAGTTTTGCTGCAACTAATGGGGAAAATGTGGAACTGCGCCCAATCAAACTCTCACTGAAAGATAATGTTTTGAGATAACTTGAAATTGGGAACACGACTTTAATTTTCTAGCAGTTTTAGAGTTCAACATGTTTCATAATATATATATATATATATATATTATATAAAATGTTCATGAATCATTTTCATAGACTTAAACCTCCAAAACTTTTTTTTTGGTTTCACTTTTTAAACTTCACTTTTTATTCAACAATAATTTGCCAATCTTAACCTGACCGAACTTAAGTCTCTGCTCCCCAGCTTCACATTTTTTAAGACATTTTTGTCCACTAAGGACCTATGAGTAACTTTTTTAATTGATGCACAAGGGCTAATATCTGCAATACTACTGTATTACAATAATGACACATCAGCTAATAATGAAATTGACAAAAACAACAACACTAAGATGCCCAGATGCAGTGTGATATTGATCATTTTGAGGAAAAAAAAGTGATTTAATAAACTCCTGCAGAAATTTCTTCCACTGCATTCTGTTACATAACGGGAAATAATGGACCAATATATTTGGGAATTATATGAATGAGAAAATCACAATATATGTGAAGCATCTGCTTTCTGAACGCCTCCTGCGACGTCTTGAGTTTGCTGCATTAGCATAAGCCTGCATTTTGTGGCATTTGCGTCACCGGAAGGCAGAATGTGGTTGTAATTTAAAGTGCTCAGCGATCATGATTAGATGGACGTGTTTCAGATCAGCTGAAGAACAGAAGCTCCTCAGTGTTTCTGACCTGTCAGATCATCAGTGATAGTAACAGAACACCCCATGAGAACGTTCACTGCGATTGTTCCCATCGACGCCGGACATCAGGGACACTGAAGATGCTGTTCGAGCTCGAGAGCTTGTGCTAGCTCACATTATGCCATGGTTTTGTAAAGATATACAAACATACTTCCAGTAATGTTCATAAAACATTTGTTAAAAGTCATGTGGTCTTTAATAATGTTCTCAAAACGTTAGCACAAAAAACATTATTTATACATCGTTCATGGAATGTTTCAGTTGGACGTTCATGTAATAATAATAATTTAATAATAATTTGTTACATTTATATAGCGCTTTTTCTGAGACCTCAAAGCGCTTTACATGGAAGGGGGGATCTCCTCAACCACCACCAATGTGCAGCACCACTTGGATGATGCGACGGCAGCCATACTGCGCCAGAACGCCCACCACACACCAGCTTACTGGTGGAGAGGAGACAGTGATGAAGCCAATCAGTATATGAGGATGATTAGGAGGCCATGATGGACAGAGGCCAAGGGGCAAATTTGGCCAGGATGCCGGGGTTACACCCCTACTCTTTTTCGAAGGACATCCTGGGATTTTTAATGACCACAGAGAGTCAGGACCTCAGTTTAACGTCTCATCCGAAGGACGGATCCGAAGGATGTAAAGTTTTTTTAAATGTAACGACTTGTTTCGGAACGTTCAGAGAACATTCAAATGTAACATTCCATAATGTTTGAAGAAAGATACAATAGAATGTTCACTTAACGATCATATAACCAAGAAAAGACGATTTGAACGATCAGAGAACATTTAGAAATAATGTTTTATAAGATGTTAGCAAAACGTTCTTAGAACATATTTATTTGCTCTGGGAGGATGTGAGATTTCTGCAGGGTTCGTACAGACACTGTCAAATAAAATTCAAGGACTTTTTAAGCTCTACTTTTTTGGTTTTCAAGGATTTTCAATCAGAGATTGCACTTATCAAACAATATCTTTATTATCGTTCAAATTCTAAAAAAGGTAAATAGATATATAAAAATAAACTAATAAAACAAAAATGGTACATATAAAGTGCAGCGGATGCAATGACTGTGGAAACTTTAACCATTGAAATTACACTATGATAAAGATATCGCTTTCTTTTTTCAAACTGATTTTTTCTCCCATGAATATATGATTGATCTGAAGAATAAAAGCTGTATCATATACTTGGATATTTATGAGCAATATCACACTCATAGCCATGAGAAATGCCTCTATATCTATATCTATATCTATATCTGCAGCTTCATTATGTGTGAAAAGATTGTTTTATCGATAAAATTAAACACTAATTTCACATATATGGTCTTTCAATAATTCAAGCGGTTTTCAAGAACCTTTTTATAAATATGTGTTATCAAGGGTTTTCCAGGACTTACATTTCAAAGTCAAATTCAAGCATTTTCAGCACCTGGTATGAACCCTGTTTCTGTCTACACTGCGTGTTGTACCGTCACACCAACACAAGAGTGCATGTGAAGAACATTCATCAGGACTGCATTGGACAAGCATTCACATCTGTGTGTGTGTGTGTGTGTGTGTGTGTGTGTACTAGTGAAACATGAACTGATGATTACAGAGAAACTCTCGTCAGGAAACTTACTCGACTGCAGAGCCAATAAACTAGAGACAAGAAGAGGCTGTTGTCTGTTAAATAACCAGCTAACTGAGTTAATGAGAGGAACCGAGCGACGTGATTGGACGATCAGGCTTCTGACGCAGGATGACATCACATGCACACACTGCGGGGTTCGCGAGACACAAATAAACCGGTGCATTATTGTGGGAAGACGAGAGGAATAAAAAGAACAACAATCGGCAGCCAAATTGGATTTAACACAATCGAGCTCCTACACACACACACACACACACACACACACACGTTCACTGTGAGACTTTCCTCACTTCACACGGTAACAACTCGATGGGGACTGGTTTATAATTCAAGGTCTGTTTAATCCACATTTTCATAGTATGCAAAATATAAAACAAGCACTTTAAACCACAGCATCATTAAACGCCCAACCCAAATACTCACTCAACCACAGCATTTACTTATATATGAGTGTCAGACTGGAAGAACTGGAAGAGAGGGCAACTCTCTGAGAGAACCAAGGGAATTCACATTTGAACTCGCTCTTGTGCGCTATCGAGACGCACGTCTTCCCTCAGAATCATCCTAATCTACCCCCCCCCCCCCCGTTCCCCCGTTCCCCCGTTCCCCCACTCCCTCTCCCTCACGCTGAGATCACCAACATTCACCCAAGAATCTATATGGTTTAATGTGAATAATTATCATACAGTATTACACATGTTTGGTATCATTTGACATGTCTCAGTGCGACTGGTATAAAGGTCTCATTCCCACAGAAGTAAACCAAAACGTAATAAAGTTTTTAAGAGTTTAGAGATAGCTCACACACACAGTTTAGAGATAGCTCACACACACAGTTTAGAGATAGCTCACACACACAGTTTAGAGATAGCTCACACACAGTTTAGAGATAGCTCACACACAGTTTAGAGATAGCTCACACACACAGTTTAGAGATAGCTCACACACACAGTTTAGAGATAGCTCACACACAGTTTAGAGATAGCTCACACACACAGTTTAGAGATAGCTCACACACAGTTTAGAGATAGCTCACACACACAGTTTAGAGATAGCTCACACACACAGTTTAGAGATAGATCACAAACAGAGGAGGGTGTGTCTTCCAGGCTAATAGCATTCTGCTCTCAAAGGTGTAAACTCTGAATGCAAATTCCCATTGTTAGCAAATGTTTCCATGTGAGAGAAGTTTCTGTCTATAACAGAAATGCAACGAGAGGCTCAGGGCGATGTGTAGCTCAGATTAGCCCGTGATGCGGAGTGTGGCCGAGACTCTCAGCATCATGTATTTTATAATGTCAGGTTCGCATCTTCTCTCTTTATTCCAGAGCATTTGATGTTTTGTATTTATTATCTTTGGACTGATTATGAAATTGGCGTGACACATTTACCTGACGTAATACATTGTTACATTTGCTTTTATTCTGACTGACTCTGAAATTGTTTTCCCAAGTAGATTAAACGGATTCGTATGTTGTTCCCGCAAGTCTGCGTCAGATTAGTGACCACTAATCTGCCCTACAAAGCAAAAAGGCAGTAACTACGCAGAGTGCAGAACTGAGAAAAATGACTTTAAAGTTATTCTGTCATCCAGCCTAAGTAGTTGTAGGTAGATTATTGGACATATGGCTGTTTTGTTACTTTATATTAGCTTACTCTTTGTACATATCAATCCTCGTATTTAATTTGATATTTTACCCCTATTTTGCAGTTACTGTATTCTTGCTTTGTACATTTGCTTTGTATTACTTACCAAAAACGTGGCACCATACCAAGGAAAAAGGCAGTAACTACAGATTCTCCAAAAACTATTACCATTTTTCTCCAAAACGACACACATTTGAGATAAGATGTTTTGTCACATAACAAAGGATGCCTTGAATGTCATGAAAAGGATAATAACTCATTTTTGACCAAAAATGCAGTTACTGCCTTTTTGCTTTGTAGGGCAGTAATATTCGGCACTGATTCAAGTGTACGTGGTTTGCAAAGACAAGAAGTGACTTTGCGTTTAGAACAGCAAACGTGCTCCTTGACCAGCCTAAATCTGTGTGTGTCTCGCCTCTGTTTTAATGTAATGTTACTTTAGAGAAGTGAGCGTGGAAAACCACGGCTTGGCCAATCCAGAGCTGTTATAAGAGGAGTAATG
>CM038631.1:40686354-40688854 GCA_021554675.1 Leuciscus idus
GTTTTCCTGCTTGAATGTTGATTATTCTCCTCATATTCTCCATTGTTGCAGCTCCTCTCTTCCCAGTCTGTCAGTAACGCTCTGTTTACTTCCTGTCTCTATGAAGCCCCTCCTCCTGAAAAGCACACTGTGCTCTGATTAGTCGGCTGGAGCAGTGTGTTGTGATTGGTCGTGTTTGGGAAATGCCCCGCCCCTTACCATAACCGCCTGTTTAACACACTACTAACTAACTCAACCAGGCCCCGCCCCTTTATTCTGCGCATTAATTATTTAAATGAGGAATACTGTGACGTGTTCGTTCCCGGGAGAAACTCAAGACTACAATGGAGGCGTTTCAAGAGTTCAGAAACACTGACACTGATATAGAGAAGAACTGGAGCTTCTTCATGATCAAACATCAACATTACACACTAAAGAAAGGTAGAAAAAGCACAATAGATCCTCTTTAAGCTTATTTTAGGAGCATTAAGAGTTTTCTGCATTGTGACGATATTCTTATGACAGACACATTTTAACTTTCATGACTGTGTGTACAGAAACTTTCCTTTTGTGTTTGTCTGTAATTCTCATTATACTAATTGGTAACTTTCATTAGATTCTCATTAAAGGGTCATGAAACCCTAAACCAAAATTTCTGAGATTTTAACAGAGGTGTGTGTGTTGAACATCACTGAAGACAATGCTAGCATCTGTGAGGTTTAATAGTAGAGGGGAAATGGTTCAAATTTAGTTTAGTTTTTTTAAATGTAACCCTGACCGTTTTACTTGCCTTTTGTTAAAGGGATAGTTCACTTTGAAATTAAATTTTGGTATGTTTTAGCTTACCTCAAGGGCATCCAAGATGTAGGTGTCTTTTTTTCCGCAGTAGTTTCAATTTTGATATTTTTAGGTCAAACCGTTCTTGTCTGTCAGTCATATAATGCAGGTCTATGGTCACTGTCTCAAAGAGCATGCACAGAGTCCAAATTAAAACAATTCCCCGTCGTCCAAATTAAACAATTCCCCATCATAAGTACACATTGATGGCCTAAGACACGAAACGAGCGGTTTGTGTGAGAAACGATGGGGAATTGTTTAATTTGGACGATGGGGAATTGTTTTAATTTGGACTCTGTGCATGCTCTTTGAGATAATGACCATAGACCTGCATTATATGACTGACAGACAAGAACGGTTTGACCTAAAAATATCAAAATTGAAACTACTGCGGAAAAAAAGACACCTACATCTTGGATGCCCTTGAGGTAAGCTAAAACATACCAAAAATGTATTTCAAAGTGAACTATCCCTTTAAATAAGCACTTGTTATTAAAATGTGGATATTTTGATAATACCTTAATACAAAAGGTAATTGATAATACAATTACGATTACTGTAGGCTAATATGTGTAGCAGGGCATTCATACGGTGGCTGAGAGAGCTCAATGCGCAGCAACTGAAGAAAACACATGCAAATTAAGAAAACATCTTCATCAGCTTCACACGTGTGCTCCAAATACTCACAACACAACCAAGTACAGAAATGCGCTACAAATAACACAGACCACAACAGAAATGTTTCCAGGGGAACCAAATAAGTGCCGAACCCGGCTGGGACGTGCGTATCGCTCGTGAGCATCCCTACGCCCTGCTCCCTTCGAAGGGCAGACGGCAGAGCTCTTGAAGTGGGACCCTGGAGAGAGCAGGACACTAGTGTGCCATTATGTATCCGTTTGGAACGCACTTGATGAAGGGAGCAACGAAAGACAATGTAATTTCCTCATTATTTTTTACCTGGGATGTTCCCATGACAACGCAGCACAGTGTCCATCAGCTGAATACATGGATATCAGTCACGTGACCTCTTACGTCATCGCTCTTTTTCCAGTTGACTGCCGCCATCTTGAGTACCTACCGAATACTGTCTATTGGCGCTTTTCCACTGCATGGTACGGTACGGCTCGGTTCGGTACGGCTCACTTATGACGCATTTCCACTGCATGGTACGGTACGGTACGGCTCGCTTCGGCTCGCTTTAAATGGTACCACCTCTGTTGAGGTTCCAAGCGTACCGTACCGATACTAAAATGTGACGTGAAAACACTGCAGATCACTGATTGGTCAGACAGAATCATCACTACCAGCGTCATTGTATTTACGACACGAGACACTAAACCCGCTAGATTTAAATAGCCAGTAGACAACAGCCAACGCTGTAGCGCCTGTTTTAAAAGTATTTGCTTCAAAAAAAGAGTATAAACTTAAAAAAAAGAAATGGCTGAATCGTGGTCAGTGGACGAGGTGCAGACATTCCTCTCGTTGGTTGCCGAGGAGCGGATGGGGAAACACGGAATGAAAAATTCGCATTTAATATGATGATGTCATGGCAGTAGAGACGGCAACTATAACGATCAGTCCCACCCACTTTGAAGCGGTACTAACTGCAGTGGAAAAGCAACCGAGCTAAAGCGAACCGAACCGAACCGTGCCGTACCGAGTCGAGTCGTACCACGCAGTGGAA
>CM038631.1:40693854-40741354 GCA_021554675.1 Leuciscus idus
CCACCCCACCCCACCCCACCCCACCCCACCACACCCCACACCACACCACACCCCACCACCAACAAGCGTTCATCCGCTTCACCGATCCTGTGATCAAACTATCATCCAAATGTTGATTTCCTCAGGTTGACATCACGTCTGTTAGACACCATGAGCTGATGATGACAACATCACACACACACACTCACACACACACACTCCAGTGCTGTAGGTCAGTCACCTGTGAGCTGAAACTCAATCCACATCATTACCTTGAACACGACCAAGCAGAACCAGAACTCGTCTGTTCAAACGAGCCGTTTCTCTGAACTAACATCATCCAGGAGAATCTCATCAAACCCGTGGAGAACACGTACGACTCAAAACCCGTGGAGAACACGTACGACTCAAACCCCGTCCAGGAAACACGTACGACTCAAACCCCGTCCAGGAAACACGTACGACTCAAACCCCGTCCAGGAAACACGTACGACTCAAACCCCGTCCAGGAAACACGTACGACTCAAACCCCGTGGAGAACACGTACGACTCAAACCCCGTGGAGAACACGTACGACTCAAACCCCGTGGAGAACACGTACGACTCAAACCCCGTCGAGAACACGTACGACTCAAACCCGTCGAGAACACGTACGACTCAAACCCGTCGAGAACACGTACGACTCAAACCCGTCGAGAACACGTACGACTCAAACCCCGTCGAGAACACGTACGACTCAAACCCGTCGAGAACACGTACGACTCAAACCGTCGAGAACACGTACGACTCAAAACCCGTGGAGAACACGTACGACTCAAAACCCGTCGAGAACACGTACGACTCAAACCCGTCGAGAACACGTACGACTCAAACCCGTCGAGAACACGTACGACTCAAACCCCGTCGAGAACACGTACGACTCAAACCCCCGTGGAGAACACGTACGACTCAAAACCCGTGGAGAACACGTACGACTCAAACCCGTCGAGAACACGTACGACTCAAACCCCGTCGAGAACACGTACGACTCAAACCCCGTCGAGAACACGTACGACTCAAACCCCCGTGGAGAACACGTACGACTCAAACCCCCGTGGAGAACACGTACGACTCAAAACCCGTGGAGAACACGTACGACTCAAAACCCGTGGAGAACACGTACGACTCAAACCCGTCGAGAACACGTACAACTCAAACCGTCGAGAACACGTACGACTCAAAACCCGTGGAGAACACGTACGACTCAAAACCCGTCGAGAACACGTACGACTCAAACCCGTCGAGAACACGTACGACTCAAACCCGTCGAGAACACGTACGACTCAAACCCCGTCGAGAACACGTACGACTCAAACCCCCGTGGAGAACACGTACGACTCAAACCCCCGTGGAGAACACGTACGACTCAAAACCCGTTGAGAACACGTACGACTCAAAACCAAAAGAATAAAATGAGAAAATATATTATATGAAGCCCATTTTAGAACTATTGAGATTTCCTCAAACTCCTCAACTTTAACGCAAACACAAGACTTGAATTTAATTTTTGAACAATCTTATTAAAATTGCAAAGTCAATCGTCTAAGTATAGTAAAGTATACACTATTTTATTGCATGTTGATAAACTAATGATAATCAACATTAAAAATGAAAACCTCCAAATTTAAATTTGCCACAATTGATATCATGTTAATGGTGCTAAAAGTAAGCTTAATTTTCTTTATTAAAAATATATAATTTCTTATTTTTAGGTCAGAAAAAACTTCTGAGTCAGAATCAGACATGATCTTATCATAATTATGAATCTGAAATTATGTTTCCACACAGATCTGAAGTCAAACCGAATCAGAATCCGGATTGTAGCTGACGGAGGCCTGTGCGGTTTCACCAAGACAATGCTTCAATTACACATTTAAATTACAAGTTATTATCATATTTAGGAATCTGATTTGTTTACACACGGATCTGAAGTCAAACCGATTCAGAATCCGGATTGTAGCTGACGGAGGCCTGTGCGGTTTCACCAACAACACAATGCTTCACTTATATATTTGACTCACACGTCAGAAGCAAAAGCAAGTTGATATTTGGGTTTGACAACATAATCTGCTCGTTCCGAGACACAAAACAACATCAGATCAAACCGGGAAGCAAATCAACATCAGGAATATTAATAGCAAAAGCAGCAGCGCGTGTTATTGGACCTTAATAAGACGCCCGTGATGTTTTTGGTTTTGCTTTCTGACCGAACAGATGCCGCTCTCCATCCTCGCGACCTGTGTGTGTGTGTGTGTGTGTGTGTGTGTCTCACCCATCGCCTGACGCTCCTCTAGATGTTCATTGCGGATGGAGGCTCAGGGTGGAGGTGAAGGCGGGCGAACCGAAGCTTTTGTTCGCATCGGAGCGTCGGATCTCGCGGATGATGCTTCAGTGACGCGCGGCCGGTGATGCGGGCGGATCGCACGCGTCTCGGGCGTCTGGGTGTAAATCCATCGCAAGGCGCAGAAGAAAGGGAGAGAAACGCGCTCTCGACGCGTCGACGCGAGTCCCGCTTGATCTCCGTGAACGGGCGCGCGGAGCCCGAGCTTCAGTGCTTCTCTCTCGGTGTGTTTTCTGCTGAGATGACGCTCTTCCGCCCAGCAGTGTTCGGTGTGTGTGTGTGTGTGTCCGTCGGTACCGAGAGAGAGAGACCCGCAGCTCCGCCCTCCGGACCACCGACACACACACACACACACACACACACACACACGCACGCCGAGTGCGACAACCAGCGGATCACTTCAGCATCCTCTCACGCGCTGCTCTTCATCCTCCGCGCGTTATTCTTCATCACAATAGCTTATATTTATCACTTTTCACGCTTCATTTACATATAAAACACGGATTGATCTTTTAGCACACAGAGCGCAATATAAATTATCTCACCTAAATGAACCTCTCATATGAAAACTAGTTGTATTTGGACACATAAAACATCTGTAATGTATTTTGTTTTACTCCTTCTCAACTCTATCCAGAAATTGAGATAATTCAACAACGAAGGCCTAGTAATTATTATATTCATTTATTGTAGTGATTGAGTGAATTTAGTTCCTCACATTTTTTTTTTCATTATTTTTTTTACAAAAAAAAACCCTTTTACTGCAGAGTTTCTTCCTCTTACCAAATATGTAACATTCCTTATAATTGTGACGCACAGGAAGTGACCTCATATGAACCTTTTCTGAGATACATATATACAACACTGACTGATATTTCAGCACGGAAAGCGCACACTATGATCTCTCCTACACGAACTTCGCGTATGAAAACTAGTTATTTTTAGACACATAAAACATCTGTAATGTGATTTTGGTTTGTTTTACGTCACCTTCTCAACTCTATCAATAAATTAAGATAATTCAACTACGTAGTAATTGTTATATTCATTTATTGTAGTGAATGAGTAGTTTTAATTATCTAAAAATGTAATGTTTTTGAGTTCCTCATTTTTAACACAACCCTGTTATTGCAGGAGTTTCTTCCCGTTATCAAAATCAAATATGTAACATTTCTTTAAAATGTGACGGAACTGAATCTGGACTGAAGGACTCTGGAGAATTGTTGTGTTATTTTATGACAATGATGATAATTGTTGCTAATGTTTTTTCTTCCTTCAAGCATTTAATAATAATAAAAAAAAATTATATGTTGGGTTGGTCTGAAATGTTAATTATAAATGATCCCTGAAAGGATATATTGTGAACTTCTACATTTTGCATGGTAAATATAACATCCATAAACAAAAAAATTGCAAAATGCATAGTCGTTACGAAAGTGCTTAATGTTAATTAATGACAAAAATAATAAAAATTCAACTTTATGGAGAAATTCTCTATAATATAATCTTCCCATCTTAAATGAGTCCATATGAAGAAAAATAAAGTTAATTGTTGCTTTTTATTTCTCGTTTTTTTGGTTTTATTTGTCTATCCTTCAGAATGTTTGTGGATATGATAATGCAATATCTGTCATTTGAAGCATTCTTTCCTGGCTGTAGGCCTATGTTGAAACCTGTTATATGACTCATTTGGTTCAATTAAAATATCAAAATAAAAATATATTTAAAAATATTTTTTTATAATATATATTTAAAATATAATTACAAATATTTTTTTATAATTTGGAGTGTTGGCAGCATTTCTCAAAATCAGCAATTCAGCCCAAAGTTATTTTAAGAAAAATGACCAAGCATATATATTTCTTTTTTGTGTGCAAAAGTTGCAAACCCCACAGAAAATAAACTGATCTAAGTGAAAAATATTTGCCTGAGGTTGACAGATCATGTTATGAAGAACTTCTGAAACATCTGACAACCTTTCAGTTCTTCTTTGTAAAAGTGAAACTAACATCTGACATCTGATCCGGACACCGACAGTAAAAGCAGGGCTTGATGGTGTAAAGTGGTTTCATGAACACCAGTCAATGTGTGTTTTGCTAAGGGTTTTTCCATTAGAGGATTCATCATTACAGAATCATGCATTTTCCAGGAAATTTAAAACAGAGTCTTGCCTGAGATGGAAGCAAATCCACTTGTTATAGCGCCACCTTGTGGCTCATCCTAAGAAACAAATTGCAAATCCTGCAAATGCATCTTAAAATTCATGAAGATCAGACATTTAAAGGCATCGGTATCGGCCGATATATGTTCATTTTAAATGTTATCGTTATCGGCGCAATAAGAACATTTGGCTGATATATTAAAGCTGATAAATAATGGATTATGAGACACTTCAATGCGCACTGTTCGTCATGATGGTTTCTAATTGCTTGAAATATGATGGGAATCACATCAAGAAGGAAAACACGGTTCAGTGCAACATGTGCAGCGCGAGTCTGACATAGAAGCTCATAACACTAACATAGAATTAATTATAGAACATTATAATTGTGTGCTTGAGACATGGCTTTAATGGTGAGACTTGTTATTGTAATCAGGCTCTCAAAAAGCATATACAAATTTGGTTTATCGGACAATATATCGATTATCGGCTTTCAAATATAAAGAATTATCGGTATATCGGCCAAAATGTACATTTCACTGCATCTCTAAGAAAAATTGAGCCGGAAATAAGAGCCTCTACTGTTTATTACAGGAAACAGAAAACACACACACACACACACACACACACACACACACAGGTTTAACTGCACTTGCTTATCTTACCGAAAACAGACGTCAAACTTCACAGAAGCAGAGAGAAGCTCAGAGAAATGAACGGTTATAAACTCAAGGACAGCTCTGTGATAATAACACACACGTCATTCGTCTCCGGTGACACTGAGATGCTTTTCCCTTTCACAGTCAGTCGAGCTCTTCTGGTAATGCATACGGTCCACAATCATCCTTTAAAGGGATAGTTCACCACAAAATGACAATTAGCCCATGATTTACTCTCCCTGAAGTCATCCTAGGTGTGTATGACACTCTTCTGTCAGACCAACACAATCTGAGTTATATTAAAACATTTCCTGTCTCTTCCAAGCTTTATAATGGCAGTGAATGACCGTTTCTGTTTGGAAGTCCATAAAAGTGCATCTGTCCATCATAAAAGTGCATCTATCCATCATAAAAGTGCATCTATCCATGATAAAAGTGCATCTATCCATCATAAAAGTGCATCTATCCATGATAAAAGTGCATCTGTCCATCATAAAAGTGCATCTATCCATGATAAAAGTGCATAGATGCATGATAAAAGTGCATAGTGGATAGATGCACTTTTATGATGGATAGATGCACTTTTATGATGGACAGATGCACTTTTATCATGGATAGATGCACTTTTATGATGGATAGATGCACTTTTATCATGGATAGATGCACTTTTATCATGGACAGATGCACTTTTATGATGGACAGATGCACTTTTATGATGGATAGATGCACTTTTATGATGAATAGATGCACTTTTATGATGGACAGATGCACTTTTATCATGGATAGATGCACTTTTATCATGGATAGATGCACTTTTATCATGGATAGATGCACTTTTATCATGGATAGATGCACTTTTATGATGGACAGATGCACTTTTATGATGGACAGATGCACTTTTATGATGGATAGATGCACTTTTATCATGGATAGATGCACTTTTATCATGGATAGATGCACTTTTATCATGGATAGATGCGCACTTTTATGATGGATAGATGCACTTTTATGATGGATAGATGCACTTTTATGATGGATAGATGCACTTTTATCATGGATAGATGCACTTTTATCATGGATAGATGCACTTTTATGATGGACAGATGCACTTTTATGATGGACAGATGCACTTTTATGATGGATAGATGCACTTTTATCATGGATAGATGCACTTTTATCATGGATAGATGCGCACTTTTATCATGGATAGATGCACTTTTATGATGGATAGATGCACTTTTATCATGGATAGATGTACTTTTATCATGGATAGATGCACTTTTATGATGGATAGATGCACTTTTATGATGGATAGATGCATTTTTATGATGGACAGATGCACTTTTATCATGGATAGATGCACTTTTATGGACTTCAAAATAGAAACAGCCATTCACTGCCATTATAAAGCTTGGAAGAGCCAGGACATTTTTTAATATAACTCAGATTTTATTCGTCTGAAAGAAGAGAGTCATACACACCTAGGATGACTTGAGGGAGAGTAAATCATGGGCTAATGTTCATTTTAAACTGAACAATCCCTTTAACCACAGACCCAGAGTTCACATCCCGCACTCGACGGGCTCGTGTGTGTCCGGTCACTGCGGGCCCATCTCTCCCGACGGGCCATCGCTGTGGTCCATCCCCCAGAGCCGGTAGAACTGGCTGAAGTCCACGTACGGCGGCACGCGGCCGGTCTCATCGGGTTGAGCCGCTTGGCTGCGCCGGAACAGGCTGCCGTCACCCGAGCTGGAGCTGGAGCTCTGAGTGTGTGTGTTCGTCGACTGCAGCGTCGCTGTGGGACTCTGGCTGAGGGGCGGGGCACAGAGAGAGAGAGGGGCGGAGTCAGGGCGAGGGGTGGAGTCAGAGACAGAGAGAGGGGCGCGGTCAGAGAGAGGGGCGGGGTCAGAGAGACAGGTGAGGATGGGGGCGGGGTCAGAGAGACAGGTGAGGATGGGGGCGGGGTCAGAGACACAGGTGAGGATGGGGGCGGGGACAGAGACAAAGAGTGGGGTGGGGTCAAAGACACAGGTGAGGATGGGGGCGGGGACAGAGACAGAGAGAGGGGCGGGGTCAGAGACACAGGTGAGGGTGGGGGCGGAGTCAGATACACAGGTGAGGGTGGGGGTGGGGACAGAGACAGAGAGAGGGGTGGGGTCAAAGACACAGGTGAGGATGGGGGCGGGGTAAGAGACACAGGTGAGGATGGGGGCGGAGTCAGAGACACAGGTAATGATGGGGTCGGGGTCAGAGACACAGACACAGGTGAGGATGGGGGCGGAGTCAGAGACACCAGTGAGGATGGGGGCAGGGTCAGAAACACAGGTGAGGATGGGGGCGGGGTCAGAGACACACGTGAGGATAGGGGCGGGGTCAGAGACACACGTGAGGATAGGGGCGGAGTCAGAGACACAGGTGAGGATGGGGGCGGGGTCAGAGACACAGGTGAGGATGGGGGCGGGGTCAGGACTCTCACTGATAGGCTGTAAGGTTTCTACGGTCAGGGGAATCAGAGGAGTCATTAGACTACAGTTAAGTGAGGGGCCGTGGAGAGAGACTGTGTGTTATTGATCTGTATACGGTTATAAACTGATTCAGGTTTAGGAAACTACAATTGCTGAGGCGCAGGGTTATCATAGTTAACTAAAACATTACTTGAAATAAACTGAAATTCAACATTTAAAATATATATATTATATAAGTGTTTTATTTTCTAATTTTGATTTAGTTTACTAGCTAACTAAACCTGAAATAAAAATGGTTGTTTGCGAGAGGTTTCTTCCGCTCACTAAAGCCTGGAACACACCAAGCCATCGGTCGGTCGTCGGGCAGTTTCTGTGCGTCGGCTGACTCAGTTTCCTCAGTGTGTTCCGCACCGTCGGCTGTAATTGGTCCTCGTCCGCTTTTTTCGGCCGATTCAACATGTTGAATCTGCGTCGGGCCATCGGTGAACTCTGATTGGCCGTTCAGCTTAGTGGACGAGTCAGTGCACGAGAATAATAGCAAAACAGTGAGCAAAGTCAGAACGGTACAGACAGAAGGCTGTTCTAATGTTACGTCATCTTACCTGAGTGTTCCTTGGCGAATATTTCAATATTAATACGAGCGGAGTGGAATAAAGAAAGTGTTTAGCAGGATTGATATTCAAAACGGTGAGCACTCACTGCTTTGTTTACGGTGTGTGTATCTGCAGCCGGCAGCGTCGCTTTCCCTTTTTTGAATGACAAATATAGATGAATATCTGCAGAAATAGACAGTTGTCTCATTCACACGCAGGCGCAGAACACACACGCTAGCTCACAGTCGGCTGTAGTTCTCTCGCTGTGTTCCAGTGCAGCATTATACCCCGACGCAGGAGACAACATCAGCGCTAGTTCATCAGCGTCGGCTTGGTGTGTTCCAGGCTTAAGGCTGCATTTATTTGATCAGAAACAAACGTTTGTGAGTGTGTCTTACCCAGCTGTGGGTGTAAGTGTGTGTGTGAGTGTGTGTTACCCAGCAGTAGGAGTGTCTCCCTCCAGTGTGGACGCTGTGTTGGAGCCGTTGGTCAGTGTTCCCTGCGCCGGCATGACCAGAGACAGTGTGACGCTGGTCTTACTGGTGCTCTGATGGTTTGAGTACGGCACCGACACTGGGTAGATCCGCCCGCCTGCGAATACACACACACACACCAATCATTCATCACTCGGCACTCAAGGCTGTGTGAGGATGCAAGACTCATAAACACACACACTGCATAAATGCACCTAATTGTGAAAGACTACAAAATTACTTATTTTCAACTATTTATTTACTACCATTCAAAAGTTTTGGATTGGTGAGATTTTTTATGTTTTTAACAGAAGTCTCTTCTGCTCACCAAAGCTGCATTTATTTGATTAAAAATACAAACAAAAAAACAGTAATACTGTTAAATATTTTGACAATTTAAATATTCATATTTTAAAATGTAATTTATTCCTGTGATCAAAGCATCATTACTCCAGTCATCAGTGTCACATGATCCTTCAGAAATCATTCTAATATGATGATTTGATGATCAAGAAACATTTATGATTATTATCACAAAAGCTTTCCATTTCAGATAAATGCTGTTCTTTTGAACTTTCTATTCATCAAAAAATCCTGATATAAAAATGTAAAGGATAAGAACAGAGATGTTCAGTAAAGGATAAGAACAGAGATGTTCAGTAAAGGATAAGAACAGAGATGTTCAGTAAAGGATAAGAACAGAGATGTTCAGTAAAGGATAAGAACAGAGATGTTCAGTAAAGGATAAGAACAGAGATGTTCAGTAAAGGATAAGAACAGAGATGTTTCAGTAAAGGATAAGAACAGAGATGTTTCAGTAAAGGATAAGAACAGAGATGTTCAGTAAAGGATAAGAACAGAGATGTTCAGTAAAGGATAAGAACAGAGATGTTCAGTAAAGGATAAGAACAGAGATGTTCAGTAAAGGATAAGAACAGAGATGTTTCAGTAAAGGATAAGAACAGAGATGTTTCAGTAAAGGATAAGAACAGAGATGTTCAGTAAAGGATAAGAACAGAGATGTTCAGTAAAGGATAAGAACAGAGATGTTCAGTAAAGGATAAGAACAGAGATGTTCAGTAAAGGATAAGAACAGAGATGTTCAGTAAAGGATAAGAACAGAGATGTTCAGTAAAGGATAAGAACAGAGATGTTCAGTAGTGTTAGTTAAAGGATAAGAACAGAGATGTTCAGTAAAGGATAAGAACAGAGATGTTCAGTAGTGTTAGTTAAAGGATAAGAACAGAGATGTTCAGTAAAGGATAAGAACAGAGATGTTCAGTAGTGTTAGTTAAGCGATGACGGCAGTGGTTGTGTTCACCTTGTGTGGGCGTGAGAGAGCCGTCCACGAGTGTGTCGTTGATGACTCTGATCAGTAAAGTCATGTCCTCATGTTTGGCGCAGTGTGTCGCTCTCTGTCTGCCGCTCACGTACACGTCATGATGAAGGCGTTTGACTCGCTCCACCACCGACTGAGCCGCCGCCTCCAGGCTGCCCTGCTGGGCCAACTCCGCTGCTACCATGGCAACCACCTCCTGACAGGGCATCATGGGAAATGGAGTTCAGGACATCATGCCACTGTTTTTGGAGCCTCAGAAATAGGGGAGTCCAGTTCGGTAGCTCTTATTTAAAGTCACCATGACATCAAAATGGACAATGGAATATTGCAGTATGATTTATCAGTGCACATCATACATTTTTTTATTATAATAATTTTTTACTTGCTCGGAATGGTACGTAACTTAGTAAAGGTTGTGGCACTTGTTGTGTGAACACACACACACAAGAAAAAAATCATGGACATCATTTGAAAAGGTTTAATGGTCCTGAAAATAAATATTTCATATAAAAATTTAAAATAGTATTTTTGTGCATTTTTAATAACAATAAAAGTAAAATTCTGTAAATGTAATTTTTTTAAAACTTTTTTCACTTCAACAATAATCTGCAATAAATCAAACTTAAGTCTGTTGCTCAAAGCATTCAAGATTTACGACAGTTTAAGTTAAATTTTCAGGCCTATGCTCAAAAAATTGAATAAATTGATTTTTTAAAATATGTACTATCAAATATAGTTCATTCATGTCATTGAAATAAAAAAAATCAATTTGGGTCATTTTTGACTGATACGCAAAACACCAGAGGAAACCCTGAACCAGAATAAGTTCCTCTTCAGCATCTCTTCTCTTCTTTGATGACGAGGGCGGAGCTATAACCTGTCACTCACATGAGATCAGCCAATAGCTAACCACAACCATCCAATCAACTCCCCACAGACACAATCAAGCCCCGCCCACATGTGTTCTCGTTCCTGAAGCGTTTCACCCGATATACGACACAATAGAGGAGAGAAGACCAGCACAACTTCACTTTCAGGACGACTTTAAAATTTCACTGCATTACTAATGAACTGCACTAATGCAGAGCAGCAGTTCTTCAGACACAATCAATGTCCTTTAACTCTTTAATTGGCAGGTTAATCACCTGGTTGACCTGCTCGGGTCCGTGGGCCGACTCCAGGGCTTTGATGAGCCCCTCTGACATCAGCAGCAGGAACCCAGTCACGCCCTCCAGTGATTGGCCACCGTGGATCTCAGGCTCGGAGATGATTGGCTTATGCTTTGCTGCACTGAATACAGACAAATTACAAAAACAGGACTATTAAGTTGGTATTTTAATGAAGGCTGTGAAAAGATTAATCGCATCCAAAATAAAAGTTTGTGTTTACATAATATATATGTGTGTCTGTACTGTGTATAATTATTTTGTAAATATAAATACACATACAGTACATGCATATATATATATATATTTAAGAAATATTTGCAGGTATATACTGTTTATATATTAATATATAATTTAGATCATATATAAATATATGATATATAAATAAAAAAAATGCTTAAATGTATATATGCATGCGTGTGTATATATATATATACAAAATAATAATACACAGTACACACACACACATATTATGTAAACACAAACTTTTATTAGATGCGATCGTGATTAATCGTTTCACAGCCCTAGTTTTAATAGAAAAACATGAAAATAATGTGGAATCGTGGGCATTAATATTAGGAATTTTTACTGTTTTAGCTTCTTGTTTTACCAGTTTTCATAATGTATGAAAGGCAAGTGTGTTATGTATATGATAAATATGAGTAAAAATAAATATGAGTTGATGTTCTCTTGATTTGTGTGATAATTCTGATTCAAATGACAACAACTGTGATCATTAATCGCAATTATAATTGAGAAAAATGACTAAATGTGACTAAAATATGACTATATTATGGCTTTCTTTGACCAAGATGCAAGTCAACTAAATCTCGAAACAAAGAACAGGATAAAGTTGACTAAATATGATTAAAAACATTAATAAGGACATTTGACAAGACTAAGACTAAATTAAATCTTATTTGTTTTTATAGCATTTAATGAATTATGCGATAGTTATTTTGCTGTTCGTTTCGTGTGATTATCCGTATAAGGTTTAATCCTATATTATGTTATTATGCACATGTTATTATGTTAATATGCACGTTATTATTGTTCAACAGCTGTTTGTAATTTTCATGCATTAATCACTTTTTTGTTGCCCTGTAAGAACACGGGTTCCTGAACTCCACACACCTGACAGGACGAGCACTAGTCCAGGACACAGGTGTCTGTAACAGGTGAACGTGAGTTTACACACTCTGAACAGCAGAAACACACCTGAGCACATCGATGTCTGTGTAGTTGAACTTGACTTTATAGTCTCCGATGCGTCGAGTGCTGCTCTGACCCGAGATCAGTCCGGTCTGCCTCAAACGCACCGGATCCAGGCCTGAGAGAGACCAGGTCAATCATTCACACACACACACACACACACACACACACACACACACACACACACACACACACACACACCCTCCATTAAAGGGTCATCGGATGCTAAATTCACTTTTGTATGGTGTTTGCATATATATGTGTCTCTGCAGTGTGTGGACACAACCAACACACAATGTAGAAAATCCAGTCACTCCTTTTTTTTTATCCTCAAAAAGCCTAAACACTCTCAATCATCAGGCCGTTAGGATTTTCTGAGCAATATGATGTCATAATGAGAGAGAGAGAGAGACAGAGAGAGTGTTTGTGTATATGCGAGTGTGTGTGTGTGTGTGTGTGTGTGTGTGTGTGTGTGTGTGTGTGTGAGAGAGTGTGTGTGAGTGAGTGAGTGAGTGAGTGAGTGAGTGAGTGAGTGATTGTGTGTTTGTGTGTGTGTGTGTGTGCGTGCTGACCCAGCTGGGTGAGTCTGGTCAGCTCATCATCGTTGTCGGTTGTGTGTGCTTGGCCGATCTGGATCACCTGGTTCTGGCCGTCACTGGTGGTTTTACAGAGAAGAGCCCGATTGGTCCCTGAAACACACACTGATCATCATCACATCTGCAGAAACGAGGAACTACACAATCCAACACATGAAAGATTTTTGTGTGTGTGTGTGTGGAGTGAGTTAGTGTGTGTGCGTGAGTGAGTGAGTGAGTGAGTGAGTGTGTGTGAGTGAGTGAGTGAGTGTGAGTTTGAGTGAGTGTGAGAGTGAGTGAGTGTGTGAGTGAGTGAGT
Organism: Leuciscus idus; assembly: GCA_021554675.1. Classification (NCBI taxonomy): domain Eukaryota; kingdom Metazoa; phylum Chordata; class Actinopteri; order Cypriniformes; family Leuciscidae; genus Leuciscus; species Leuciscus idus. Next base: position 40,707,175 of record CM038631.1, read on the forward strand.
GTGTGAGTGAGTGAGTGAGTGAGTGAGAGAGTGTGTGTGCGAGTGAGTGAGTGTCAGTGAGTGAGTGCGAGTGAGTGAGTGTCAGTGAGTGAGTGAGTGAGTGAGTGTGTGAGTGTGTGAGTGAGTGAGTGAGTGTGCGAGTGAGTGAGTGTCAGTGAGTGAGTGAGTGAGTGTGTGAGTGAGTGAGTGTGTGTGCGAGTGAGTGAGTGAGTGTGCGAGTGTGCGAGTGAGTGAGTGAGTGAGTGAGTGAGTGAGTGTGAGTGCGAGTGAGTGAGTGTCAGTGAGTGAGTGAGTGAGTGAGTGTGTGAGTGAGTGAGTGTGCGAGTGAGTGAGTGTGTGAGTGTGTGAGTGACAGTGAGTGAGTGAGTGTGTGAGTGTGGGTGCAAGTGAGTGTCAGTGAGTGAGTGAGTGAGTGTGTGAGTGTCAGTGAGTGAGTGAGAGTGAGTGAGTGAGTGTGAGTGTGTGTGTGCGAGTGAGTGTCAGTGAGTGAGTGTGCGAGTGAGTGTGTGTGAGTGAGTGAGTGAGTGAGTGAGTGAGTGAGTGAGTGAGAGTCTGAGTGAGTGAGTGAGTGTGTCAGTGAGTGAATGTGTGTGTGTGAGTAAGTGTGCTGCACATACCGACGTTAGCGATGTAGAGTTTATTATTGTGTATCAGAGCAACTATCGCTGTGGCTCCTCCTGAAACTTCCTGTTCTAAAGCCTTCAGTCGCTCGGCCATCTTCTGCGTCTGAGGTGAGAGGTACACACCCTGACACACACACACACACAAACACACACACTCTTACCCAAAGCAAAAGCAGTGATGTACTGCTGGGCAGTATTAACCAAAAATGTATTTCATGGTGTTTTTCTAAATTATCCCGGTTTCACGGTATATGACGTATTTGTTTTTTGTGTGTTGACCTCATGTTCTCCTGAGTGAGAGAGTAAACACTGCAGTAGACTGACTTACAACGCCCTATTACTGTCATGAGTGAATATTGTAGAAAAAATCCACACTAGCATTAATAAAGGTTTATAAGGCACTAAATGATGTTTACAAAGAGCTCCAGCAGGAGGCGCTGTAGAGCGGCAGAACCAGCGGTCTCCACGGTAACGGCTCATAAACTGCTTTATCAGGAAACAAAGAAAGATTCAATAGAAATAACATCGAAACTTTTCTATTCAAATATTAATGACACATTCAAATAATGTGTAATTAATATATGACACATTATTCAAAGACACATTAATATAAAACACCCGCGCCACGTTTGACTGTGAGACGTGCAGTGCTCATGTTTATTCAGCGATGTCAAAGCCTTCTGGGAAATCTATTAGTGGTGGCAGTGTTGATATTGTGAACCAATGTAATATAATTTGACAGCTATCAGTGATAGTTTAACCTGTCCATCTTCACCGTCTCAGTAACACACACACACACCTGAGCATCACCAGTGAACAGTGGGAGACTCTCTGACACTGTGTCGCGCCGCGTTCCCAACACTCTTAAAGAGACACACACCGGTATTGGGGAATATTAAAAATTCATATCATATGATGTGTTTCCTCGTGTGTGTGTGTGTGTGTGTGTGTGTGTGTGTGTGTGTTCACCTCAGGAAGCTGTGTCTGTAGATTAGCCTTCTCCGCGAGAGCGTCGTCAATCGTCTCAAAGTAGCTCTTCTCCACAACGTCGAAGGCCTGAGAGTTTGAGACACGCTGATCATCCACATGACGGAGAGCTAGATGATAATGCTAGATGATAATGCTAGATGATCATGCTAGTGTCTACAGTAGAGATGCTCATTTCTGAACTTAAACCTGTTTCATAACTGATGAACTTTGCATCGTTTTTACTGACACTGTCAAATGAAACTCAAGGACTTTTCAAGCACTACTTTTTGGGTTTTCAAGGACTTCAATCAGAGATTGCACTTATCAAACAATATCTTTATTATCGCTCAAATTCTAAAAAAGGTAAATAGATAAATAAAAATAAATCAATAAAACAAAATGGTACATATAAAGTGCAGCGGATGCAATGACTGTGGAAACTTTAACCAATGAAATGACACTATGACAAAGATATCGCTTTCCTTATTCAAACTGATTTTTTCTCATGAATATATGATTGACCTGAAGAATAAAAGCTGTATCATATACTCTGATATTTATGAGCAATATCACACTCATAGCCATGAGAAATGCCTCTATATCAGACGAGCTGCAGCTTCATTATGTGTGAAAAGATTGTTTTATCGATAAAATTAAACACTAATTTCACATATATTGTCATTCAATAATTCAAGCGCTTTTCAAGAACCTTTTCATGAATGTGTTTTCAAGGGTTTTCCAGGAAAGTCAAATTCAAGCATTTTAATACGAACCCTGGGCGGAGCTATAACCTGTCACTCACATGAGATCAGCCAATAGCAAACCACAACCATCCAATCAAATCCCCACAGACACAATCAAGCCCCGCCCACATTTGTTCTCGTTCCTGAAGCGTTTCACTCGATATACGACACAATAGAGGAGAGAAGACCAGCGTAACTCTAGAACTGTGGACGGGTCTGGTACCTGTGAGAGGATTCTGCGCAGGTCTGAGTCGGTGAGACCGGCGCTCAGCTGACCCAGCAGGAGCTCGGCCGTCAGACACTGAGACACGAAACTGGACACGCGACTGCCGTCGTACCCGTTAAACACTCCGTACAGGAAGCAGAACTCCGTGCTGAGGAGGAAACAGGACGTGACATCACTGACTCCGCCCCTCTGGTGCTCTTCGTGTGACGGTCAAAAAATTAATGTACTATATTTTAGTTTGACTGTTTTTTATTTAATATTTTGTATTTTTAGGGGATTTTATGGTACTAAATTATATTTACGCAGTATTTATAATCCATTTATTGACTTTTTGAGTATAGACATAAAAAATTACATTTCCAACTTAAACTGTGGTAAATCTTGAATGCTTTAGAGCAACAGACTGAAGTTTGATCTCTTTTTAAAGATGACATTTGGCAGATTATTGCTGAAGTGAAAAATGTTACAGAATTTTACATTTATTGTTATGAGAAATGTGCAAAAATACTATTTTAAATTTTTTTTATGAAATATATATTTTCAAAAACACGTTTTACTCTAAAACTGTGAGACAATCAAAGCCATAAATCTAAACGAGCTGTGTTCCAAATTTGAGGTTGATATCTCAAATAATGAGCTTTCAGTGAGAGTGTGTTCGGCTGCAGTACCAAACGCTTCCACTAGAGGAAACTCGTCTCACATTCATTTACAATGCGCTCAACAATACAAGTGTGACTATTTTTTACAGGACCATTTAACCTGTTCAAATCATGTCTATGATTTGTGTGTGTGTGTGTGTGTGTGTGTGTGTGTGTGTGTGTGTGTGTGTGTGTGTGTGTGTGTTCACACAGCAAGTGCCAAAACCTTTACCAAGTGTCGTACCATTCCGAAAACCCAAATGTAAGATGTTTGGCAGAGCACCAGAGGCTCACCTGAAGCGTAAGTGTCCGTCTTCGTTCGGGTGGCTCTGGGTCCCCTTCCCGTCGGGGCCGTATGTGCAGTTCGGGGCCGATCCGACGCCACACAGCTGACAGAGAGGAAGATCATCAGTCCAGCTCTGATGCTGCAATCACACAGAACACACACATCTGAGCCATCACAGAGAACACACACATCTGATCCATCACAGAACACACACACACATCTGATCCATCACAGAACACACACACACACACATCTGATCCATCACAGAACACACACATCTGACTCTGATCCATCCGATATTTATTCATTTTTAATTCATTTTTAATGTTATTGTTATCGGCCTGATAAGAGAATGTGGCTGCTATATTAAAGCTGATAAATAAATGTATTATTTCCTCCAGCTGAGACTCTTCAGATGCGACTGATGAACATGATGGGTTTGAATTGCTTGAAATTTGATTGGAATCACTTCAAAAAAGGAAAATATAGTTAAGATGAAACATGTGCAACTCTGACATATCGGCTACATAACACTATACTGAGAACATCATAATCATGTGTTTGGGACATTGATATTAATGGTGAGACTTTTGTTTTGTAATCAGGCTCTCAAAAATGACATAAAAATCTGGATTTAGATTTATCGGCTAATATACCAGTTATCGGCTTTCAAAATAAAGAATTATCGGATATAAAAATATAAATATAAAGAATATAACATTTTCATGTCGTTGCATCCGTAGCGTTCTCCTCTTTATTTCACAGCGTCCTTGTTAATAATAAATGATGCATTATTACAAGAATCTAGCCATATATTAAGTTCATGTTGTTAATTAATATTACTCAGCTCAGCATCTATCTGTGTAATTATGCTGTAACAAAGACACCTTATAATAATATATATATACTCAAATATAATATCTAAACATTCTTAAATCAAGATAAATCTACTTGAAAGTCTTGTTTTCTGAAAATGTACAAAAATGAAGCGGGTTTATGAATAAAACTAGAAGAGTGAAGTTTGTTGGAATGAAAGTTTGAAAGTTTTATAAGCTTTAACTTTAGTGAAGTGGAAAGAGACGGAAAGACATTGCTAGCATCAATTACCATGTTTTGGTAGCATGAGTTAACAGGTCGCTACTAGCATGAGTTAACAGGTCGCTACTAGCATGAGTTAACAGGTCGCTACTAGCATGAGTTAACAGGTCGCTACTAGCATGAGTTAACAGGTCGCTACTAGCATGTTTTAACAGGTCGCTACTAGCATGAGTTAACAGGTCGCTACTAGCATGAGTTAACAGGTCGCTACTAGCATGAGTTAACAGGTCGCTACTAGCATGAGTTAACAGGTCGCTACTAGCATGAGTTAACAGGTCGCTACTAGCATGAGTTAACAGGTCGCTACTAGCATGAGTTAACAGGTCGCTACTAGCATGTTTTAACAGGTCGCTACTAGCATGAGTTAACAGGTCGCTACTAGCATGAGTTAACAGGTCGCTACTAGCATGTTTTAACAGGTCGCTACTAGCATGAGTTAACAGGTCGCTACTAGCATGAGTTAACAGGTCGCTACTAGCATGAGTTAACAGGTCGCTACTAGCATGAGTTAACAGGTCGCTACTAGCATGAGTTAACAGGTCGCTACTAGCATGAGTTAACAGGTCGCTACTAGCATGAGTTAACAGGTCGCTACTAGCATGAGTTAACAGGTCGCTACTAGCATGAGTTAACAGGTCGCTACTAGCATGAGTTAACAGGTCGCTACTAGCATGTTTTAACAGGTCGCTACTAGCATGAGTTAACAGGTCGCTACTAGCATGAGTTAACAGGTCGCTACTAGCATGAGTTAACAGGTCGCTACTAGCATGAGTTAACAGGTCGCTACTAGCATGAGTTAACAGGTCGCTACTAGCATGAGTTAACAGGTCGCTACTAGCATGAGTTAACAGGTCGCTACTAGCATGAGTTAACAGGTCGCTACTAGCATGAGTTAACAGGTCGCTACTAGCATGAGTTAACAGGTCGCTACTAGCATGAGTTAACAGGTCGCTACTAGCATGAGTTAACAGGTCGCTACTAGCATGAGTTAACAGGTCGCTACTAGCATGTTTTAACAGGTCGCTACTAGCATGAGTTAACAGGTCGCTACTAGCATGAGTTAACAGGTCGCTACTAGCATGAGTTAACAGGTCGCTACTAGCATGAGTTAACAGGTCGCTACTAGCATGAGTTAACAGGTCGCTACTAGCATGAGTTAACAGGTCGCTACTAGCATGAGTTAACAGGTCGCTACTAGCATGAGTTAACAGGTCGCTACTAGCATGAGTTAACAGGTCGCTACTAGCATGAGTTAACAGGTCGCTACTAGCATGAGTTAACAGGTCGCTACTAGCATGAGTTAACAGGTCGCTACTAGCATGTTTTAACAGGTCGCTACTAGCATGAGTTAACAGGTCGCTACTAGCATGAGTTAACAGGTCGCTACTAGCATGAGTTAACAGGTCGCTACTAGCATGAGTTAACAGGTCGCTACTAGCATGAGTTAACAGGTCGCTACTAGCATGAGTTAACAGGTCGCTACTAGCATGAGTTAGCATGTAGCTAACATGAATTACATAGTGTGTCTTTAACTATCACAATATCTACTAGTGGACTCAGAAAAATACACTTAATTCAAAGGGAAAACAAGATGATTTTTCTGACACCACATATTTGTTCATATTTTAAGCACAAACTCACTTCACTTTTAAGAAAACAAGATTTATTATCTGCAGTAAAAGTATCTTGATTAAAGAATGATTAGATATTAGTGCAGAAAAACAACACAGGCTACAGAACCTTCGATCATTTGTTCAGGCAAGATTTTATATAAAAACGTCTTGACTAGCTTTACTTTTCTTTTGTAAACAGTGATGTAGGTCCAGCGACTGTCAGTTATTGTGCTAGAGTGTGTAATATTACATGATAAAGTAATATTTCAGTCCATTGAAGAGAGTAAACAGCGGAATTAATGCAGTAAAGACAGACATGTACTGTAGTAACTGACTGTCGAAGCTCAACACACTGAATAAGCACTAAAACTCAAGATTAATTCACTTATGGCACTTTTAATACGCGTGTGTGTTAAATCTATAGACTATCCGACAGTAAACGAGTAATAATGAGTGTTGATGATTAGAGAAAAGGACTTTCTTACGCTTTGCATCAGACTCCTGCGCTGCGCCGCCATGTTGGCCGGAAGTGAGTGCGCGTCAGATCTACAGCTCATCTGTGCGCATGCGCGACTTAGCATTACACCAGCTCCATGACTTAGAGATCTCTGGTTCCTTTCTTTTCTTTTTCTATCACAAAACAACGCTCTAGAATTCCAGTAGAAAACTATGGAAGATCATTTCCGCAACATAAGAAAAATTAATCATGCTTGGTAAATCATAATTATGACATAAAAAGTCTAAATCATGACATGGTCATTTGTGAGATAAAAAGTTGAAATCATCACGTAAAAAATGTAAATTATCATATAGCCTACTAAGTCATAATTTTTTACTTTTTAAGTCATAGTTATGATATAAAAAGTCAAAAGTATGACAAAAAGTCATAAATATGACGCACTTAGGCATAATTATTCAATTAAAAAGTCGAAACATGGAGATAAAGTAACAATTATGACTTTCTATGTCATAATTGTGACGTTTCTTGTCATAATTTAAACTTTATTTCATAATTATGACTTTTTAAGTCGTAATTTCAACATTTCATCTCATAATTATGACTTAATATGTTACAATATCGAATTTTCTCATAAATATCACGTGCTGAATTCAGAACTGCACAGCCTTCTAGAAAGATATGGTAAAAATGGTAATAGTATGTTATATGGTTTGGAACTCAGCATTAGGGTCATAATTTATGTCATAATTATGACCCTTTTATTGTATAATTCATAACTGCAATAATTATGATTTACAAAAGCAATTTTTTCTCATGTGGCAAATAATTCAGTTTGATTTCACAGGCCATTTTAATGCCATAAACATAAATATTTTTATTATTATCCATGCACATTTATTTAGATGTATATATTAAATAGTACATTTACATACAGTATGTATTAGCATGAACAGTGTTGCCAAGTCCACAGTTTTCCCTCCGAAACGGGCTACTTTTACACTTTTGTTTACACTTTTGTACCCGATACTGCCCTCTGTAACCGGTAGGCGTGGCTTGGGGAGTGGCCTGTAGGGCAACAAAGCAAGTGCATTCTGGGAGTTGTTGTCTTTCATCCACATGAGCCAATAATACATTTTCTGGCTTTTCTCAGTCTTGAAGGCTCCAACTTCTAAAATAATTTCAAATTTCTACTACATAAATGACATTAAATACACATTCATCTTTCCAGCGGTGAAATATCCCTTTAAATTAAGGCCCGTTCACACCAAGGACTATAACTATAAAGAAACACTCTAAAAAATCTTGGGTTATTTTTTCTACCCAAATCCTGGGTTGAGCCTTTTAGGTCATTTTTTTTTTTTTGCTTTATATTTTAAGTGTTTGGGTAGTTTTTGTGTTACCCAGCTCCTGGGTCAGACGTAACAACCCAGTGTTGGGTAGTTGGGTAGACTCCGTCAAAATGGTGAAATACAGGTTTGTGTACATTGTATTTTATCTATAAATTTGTAATTGTGCTGTATATCGTTTAATTTGATGCAAAGCAACATACAGAGGCGCGACGTGAGTCACCTTAACGAGTGTCGTGTCTTTTCGCGAGATCGAAACGGCCGATGCCTTGCATAGAATTTTATGATTTTATAAAAAAAGATACAGAATATAAATAGGTATGATGTTAAATATGTTCTCAGAACTGTACACTGATTGTTTATGGACAGGTTATGGAGTCAGTCACAGCATGTTTCGGCTACGAGTGAAACGCAGGGCGTCTGAAGAGACATTCACACCACAGCGATAATGATAACGGCACAGAGAAACTATATTAATGGGATCACTTTTTCCAGCTGATGAATAATAAAAACATTGACAGCCAATCAGAATCCATCCTGCTTTGAAGAGCGCGAGCATTTAAAGCGACAGACGACAAAACTTCAGCGATTATAATAATCAGAACGATATCATATGTTGGTGCAGATGCTTTTATAGTTATGCTTATAGTTAATGTTCTCGGTGTGAACAAGCTTTTACAGTAATGACAAACAGACACATGAACATCAGCACAAGTATCTCCAAATCATCTTAATGATTATCCTGTTTGACTTGGAAATATGCAATTAATATCTTCACGTTGCTCAGCGATGGTGGTGTCGTTGCACAGCCGTAAGATCTGCACTGAACACCAGCGTGTAAATGTTAATCCTGAGTAAAGACTCTTCAAAGAGCTTCTGATTCATTCTTCAGCAGGACAGCGGAGGCTCGACTCGAACATGTGTATCGGTGTGTGTGAAGAGCTCCTCGTACTCCTCTTCGAAACACACACGCTTCAGTCTCTCCAAAGAGAGCAGCGTAAGGCCTCCCTGAAACACACGTGAACACGCCTGAATGACCCACAGCTCCGGGTACGAGTGCTTAGCCGCGTTTCCACCCAAATTACCCGGAACAATTTGTCCCAGGAACTCTTTCTCCCGCAGACCTGTTGCTGTCTGCGTTTCCACCGCAGTCTAAAGCATGTGAAGATTAGGCAGATTAGTCCGGTGACGTAGGACTGTGCGCTAATTTACAGATCCCGCTGGATTTATCCTCCGAATTTAAGCCTAATAAAGCCTGAACCTCGTCATCGGTCCATCGGTCGTATTTTTTAAACTTGATTGTTGATTTGACTAGCAAACGACTGTTCCCGCACGCGCCGCAACAGATTTGAAAAGATGATGGTTGAAATAAAATGCTGCGTGGCATCAACCAATCCAAATGCGGCATGAACTCGACCAATCAGCATGTTCAGCACACAAGTCCCGCCCCTGAAAGTTCCTGAACTTTGAAAAAGTAGTACCTCGCAAGCAGAGACTTTCTGAGGGGGAAATATTTACCCGGAACTTCATTTAGACCCGATTCCTGCGGTGTAAACACACTAGCCGTGTTTCCTCTGTCGGGCCAGTGCGAGCCAGGGCTTTAAAGGCGTGGTATAATATCCTTTTCACAAGATGTAAAATAAGTCTCTGATGTCCCCAGAGTGTGTGTGTGAAGTTTTAGCTCAAAATACCCTACAGATATTTTTATATAGCATGTTAAATTTGCAAAAATGCACCATTTTTGTGTCAGTTCCTTTAAATGCAAATGAGCTGCTGCTCCCGGCGCAGGGGGCGGAGCTTCAACAGCTTGTGTCCTTTAACCTCACACACACATGCACTGAACATTTCAAAAACTTTTAGCCTTTTATGTTCAAACCGGATTCAGACAATGATGGAGAGACTCGAGAAGAAATGACAACATGTAGAAGCAACAGGACATTTCTGAATGGTTAGTTGATGAATTTATGAAGCTGATGTGTAGTTATCTTCTAGTCATTGATTAGCATATTCTGTCTTGATAATCTATAAAATCGTGTTCCCGGGGGCGGGGTTTATGTAAATTTTAGGGTTTGTGATGTCACTAACACGGGAGGAATGTCGTGTAGTCTCTACCAGTCGTTTGTTGTAGTCCTTAAAAAGCAATTTCTTTAAAGCTGCCGTCGGCAACATTTGTTTGATCATATTCAGTGAAATCGACACTATAATCCGACAGAACAACATAAATAAGGTGGCTTTAGAAAAAAAACCCAGAGCTTCTAACTCCACCTGGAGCGTGTTATTTGTTTTGCAAAAATCCACCGCTCCCGGATCATCGGGTCCAATCAGCGCAGGGGGGTGTGAGATCTGACTGTCAATCACAGGTCATGCACACGCCACAGATCCCACTCCCCCTCGCCATAGTCTTCATCCGAGACTTGTATCTCGCTTTCAAAACACTAACAAATCAAATAAGCTCATTTAGAGTATAAATGACGTTAGCAATTGCAATCTATGGGTAGATTAGCCAGGGCAGCATACCTCCGAGTGCTCCATGGTGTTGATCGATGCTGATGAGACAGGCGCGTTCACAGAAAATCTGGTGCACACGCACTGACGAGCACAAACTCGATGGGATGGTATTCGTTGATAGTGGGGGAGGGGCATGAGAGTTGTAAACATTCAAAATTTTGGCTAAGTCCACTCAATCTTCCAGGGTTGCCGACGGCAGCTTTAAAAGAAAATATCTCCCTTTGCTTTGAACTTTGAGCATCGTAACTTTGCAGATGTTGTTTATGCTCAAACAGCAACATTACACACTAACTAAAGTTAGAAAAGTTAAATCATAATCAACCACCCCTTTTTAAACGGGCCGTGTCGGGCTAATAGCCTCGGGTCTGGAGCACCGGACCCAAAACACACTGGGTTTCCACTGTCGGGCCTGAAGCTCTGCAGCGCTTCACTAAAGGCCAATTTATACTTCTGCGTCGAGTGTACGCCGTAGTGTACGTCGTAGGCTACGCACGTAGGCGACGCCGTCGTGAGCATTTATACTTCTGCGAATGTCTGTGTTGCTCTGCAGTTACACCGCCGAAACGCTAGTTGGCGCGGGTGGGTTTTAATGTTCCACTCTGTTTACATTCCTCGCGGCTGTTTTGAGTATAGGTTTCTACTAGCAATGGCGACTGAAGGAGTCATACAGATGGCTGTATTTCCGCACTTCTTCAAGCAATCTCTCGGTCACTTGGGCCGTTTCTCAATATGTGTTCTTGTCTGTACTTGTGTTCTTGTGAACTTGTGAAACGTCATCATTCGCTGCCCAAGTACTGTCCCAATACACAAGTTTGCATTTTGGCAAGAACGGTTAAAAATCCCGGAAGTGTTCTTGACACGCCCATTTTACAGAGGATGCAGCGGTTGGTAACTTGTGTGAACTTGACGGCAGAAATATCCCAGCATTCATTTCGGCGTTCGAGGAAGGAGTTATGTTTGGGTTATTTAAACCCGTTATTTAACCCGTTTAAACCGTTATTTAAATCGTGTTATGTTTGGGTACTGCAGACGGCGTCTGTGCGGGGGTATTATTGCGCAATACCAGCAAGAACACATCGTCTCAAACTGTCAGCAGCGTTCTCTGTGTGCTCGTCACCTTGTGAGTTCATTCTTCCAAGAACAACTAGCAAGAGCGTTCTCCCCAAGAACACAAGTCCGTTCTTTGCATTCTTGGTTTTGAGAAACAGCCTTGGTCTATTTCCATGGCTCTTCACTGATCTTCAGAATTTAAAAATGGCGAGCGGGCGGTGCAGAGTGCAGAAGATCATTCCGGAAATGCGTAGGAGGAAACGCGATGCTATCCAGCCGACCAATCACAGATCTTGCGGTCCGCGTCGCCGCGACGCGTAGTTACATTTTTGAGGAGGTGCGCGTCAGGGTACGGCGAAGGGTACGACGTATGGTACACGTCAATGCGTATGCTACGCCGTACCTTCTACGCGCACCCTACGCAGAAGTATAAATTGGCCTTTACACACACCTCTCTGGAACAGCGTCACACACACCCATCATTTCACCAACAAATGGCAGGTTTATCAGAAAACTAATCAGAAAGAAATCACTGGAAACAGCGAGATCACACAACGAACATGATAAAAGCGACCATTTGCTGGCATTTCTGGTGTTTACTTGAGTATTTAAAACCCAAGAATCGATGTTTTACCACAGGTTTACAATAAAGAGTGATTCATAATGAATTAATTTGTATCAAAATTGCACTTAATTGATTTGAAACTATAACTAGTCTACTGGGAGAGATGCTAAAGCTCATCAGGTCGTATTTTTGGTGGCATATTTGTAGAAATGATCATTCTTTCTAAATGTGATGTAAATATGTCCTGTAACTCACTTACCAAATAAGCAGAAACAGGCGCGACTGAATAAGTAAGTCTGTCCTGTTTCTTTTGTGAAATAGACCTAACGTTAAACCACTTTATTTCTGTGTGACTAATGTGCAATTTGACACAAATTAATTCATTATGATCAATGTATCACTCTTTATTATAAACCTGTGGTAAAACATCGATTCTTTGGTTTTAAATACTCAGGTAAACACCAGAAATGCCAGCAAATGGTCGGTTTTATCATGTTCGTTGTGTGATCTCGCTGTTTCCAGTGATTTCTTTCTGATTAGTTTTCTGATAAACCTGCCATTTGTTGCTGAAATGATGGGTGTGTGTGACGCTGTTCCAGAGAGGTGTGTGTTAGTGAAGCGCTGCAGAGCTTCAGGCCCGACAGTGGAAACGCAGTGTGTTTTGGGTCCGGTGCTCCAGACCCGAGGCTATTAGCCCGACACGGCCCGTTTAAAAAGGGGTGGTTGATTATGATTAGTGTGTAATGTTGCTGTTAGATCATAAACAACATCTGCAAAGTTACAACGCTCAAAGTTCAAAGCAAAGGGAGATATTTACTTTTACAGAAATCGCTTTTTAAGGACTACAACAAACGGCTGGTAGAGACTACACGAGTTTCTTCAAAGGTTAATGACATCACTAACCCTAAAATTTACATAAACCCCGCCCCCAGGAACATGATTTATAGATTATCAAGACAGAATATGCTAATCAATGACTAGAAGATAACTACACATAAGATACATAAATTCACCAACTAACCATTCAGAAATGTCCTGTTGCTTCTACATGTTGTCACTTCTTCTTGAGTCTCTCCATTATTGTCTGACTCCGGTTTGAACATAAAAGGCTAAAAGTTTTTGAAATGTTCAGTGCATGTGTGTGTGTGAGGTAAAAGGACACAAACTGTTGAAGCTCCGCCCCCTGCGCCGGGAGCAGCAGCTGATTTGCATTTAAAGGGACTGACACAAAAATGGTGCATTTTTGCTCACCCTCAAAATGTGTCAACTTTAACATGCTATATAAACATATCTGTGGGGTATTTTGAGCTGAAACTTCACACACACTCTGGGGACATCAGAGACTAATTTTACATCTTGTGAAAAGGATATTATACCACGCCTTTAAAGCCCTGGCTCGCATTGGCCCGACACTGGAAACGCGGCTAGTTGTGACGTAATGAAGCCTTGTTTACTGAAATCACATGACTGTTTGATACACGCTTCGAACCATTTATTCGGAAGAAAAGATTCGTAAAGGTTTGGAAGCTTCATGAAGCAGTGTTTTGAAATGGCCATCACTAGTCCCTAGATCCTGCGGTGGAAACGCGGCTTTATGCTCGTGTTTAATGTAAACAGGTACAGACCCAGGTGAAGATGGAGAAGAAGGAGAAAGCGATGGCCGCTCGAGCCGCGTCTCCTCCCGCGAGCAGAGGATTGTCCTCCGGCTTCGACACCTGCCACTGATTAGCCAAGAAACAGAAGCCCACGAACCACATGAAGGACCAGAACGCTGGAACAGAGAGACGTCGACACAGAAACTGGAAGGTCAAGGGCATTTGTATACATATAGCACCTTAAAACAATATGCTTCACAGAGGACAGTAAAAAGAGAATAGCAAACATTCATGCAAATACAATATTAAAAGAAATGAATAAAACATCTAAATCTGTTAAGCAAATGAACACTAAAGTTAAAAAGATTAAAACCCAACATAGCCAGTAAAATTAACCAATAAAACATGGCCTGAACTATAAAAAATTATTGTGATTTCAACGTGGAAAGACTGTAAAAATGCTACTGTTATAAACTGTTAATCGGTTAACAGAAAGTTTCTGTAGGCTACCATTTACAGTGAATAACTGTGATAGATCTAACCGTACATTTAATGTAATTTTTACAGTAAAATACCATTAAATTTAGTTTTTGGAAGTGAAAATTGTATAATTTACAGTGAAAATCCGTAAATTGACATTCCCACAATTCCCTGCGTGACACTTCATATGTGATGTATTTTTGTTGAAATAACTGTTTCTTCATAGTTTTTTCTTAGGGTTTTATGTTACATTTGATGCTGTTAAATTAATGTTTATTGCTTTTTTACCATTAGTGTTCGTGTGAATGACACTGTGCAGCTTATTAACTTTCTCCTGGAAAATCTGCTTGTGATGAGCTTTGATTGATCATGTGACTCTCATCTCCACTGTGATTGGTGGTTGTCAGTGTATTACAATGGTACAGAACAGATATTAGTACTTCAATAGATTCGGTAAATTAACATTATATCAGTTAATACATTTTTGTTTATTTTTTTACTGTAAATTTAAGTAAAACCTAAAATGTTGCTACCGTAGTTTTTACCGTAAGTTTAACTTTTTTTTTCTTTTCTTTTTCTTTTACAGTGTATGCCTGAGATATAAGGTACGTTTTCAAGGATGATGCACAGTTCCACAGCTTTAGACTTCAACCAAGACATCGTTAATACCTTATCAGAGGAAGATCTAAATGTAAAAGTTAAAACCTTATAATCAGTTCTAAATTTTAAATGCTGATGATGATTTAAATGCACTACAGGTGAGGCTCTCTCGTACCTGATGTGCACAGGTCTGCCAGCACGGCTCTCTTGCGGTGTTTGACGCTGCTGATCTGAGGGAAACACGCGTCTACAGCCAGGAACAGCACACAGCTCACGAAGGCCAGCGAGCCCAGGCTCACCGCCAGCGAACAGGCGTTCTGGTTCCGGTTGAAGATGCAGAACTGCTCCACCTCATCGGGTCTGTTGATGTAGCCCTCGTTCACGACACAGCCGAGGATCACCAGTGAAAACAGCTGAGGAGAACACACACATCTTTAGAAACACATCTGCAAATGAGCGTCTAAAGGGTATGGAAGCTTGTTTCTGCCACGGAATAAAACATTAAAAAGCATTTTAATCTCACAATTCTATTATTTAGAATAAGATAAGACAAATTAAGACTATTTCTCGCAATGCCAAGTTTATAGGCGATCTATCTCACAGTTCTGAGGATAAAAATAAGTATTGAGAGTTATAAACGTGAGAGTGAGCGTGAGCATGAGAGTGAGCGTGAGAGTTAGTGAGCGTAAATGAGAGTGAGCGTGAGAGTGAGCGTGAGAGTCAAGTCAAGTCAAGTCAAGTTTATTTATTTAGCGCTTTTCACAATACAGATTGTATCAAAGCAGCTTCACAGTATTAAATTAAAATAATACATCAATGTTTGTTTCTAGTGGAAAACGCAGATGTTTACGTTTGGTAATGCTGATCAATAGTATTGTTGATTGATTAATTAAATTAAATATCCCCAAATATCCCCAACTGAGCAAGCCAAAGGCAACAGTGGCAAGGAACCGAAAAACTCCATCAGGTGACCTAATGGAGAAAAAATTAGGTGAGCGTGAGAGTAAGAGTGAGTGTGTGAGTGAGAGTGAGCGTGAGAGTGAGTGAGTGAGCGTGAGAGTGAGAGCTAGAGTGAGCGTGAGGGTGAGCGTGAGAGTTAGAGTGAGCGTGAGAGTTAGAGTGAGAGTTAGAGTGAGCGTGAGATTGAGCATGAGAGAGCGTGAGAGTGAGCATGAGAGTGAGTGTGTGAGTGAGAGTGAGCGTGAGAGTGAGAGCTAGAGTGAGCGTGAGATTGAGCGTGAGAGTGAGTGAGCGTGAGAGTGAGCGTGATAGTGAGCGTGAAAGTGAGAATGAGAGTGAGAGTGAGTGAGCGTAAGAGTGAGCGTGAGAGTGAACCTGAGAGTGAGCGTGAGAGTGAACCTGAGAGTGAGCGTGAGATAGAGAGTTAGAGTGAGCGTGAGAGTGAGTGTGAGAGTGAACCTGAGAGTGAGCGTGAGAGTGAGTGTGAGAGTGAACCTGAGAGTGAGCGTGAGAGTCAGAGTTAGAGTGAGAGAGTGAGCGTGAGAGTGAGCGTGAGCCTGAGAGTGAGCGTGATAGTGAGCGTGAAAGTGAGAATGAGAGTGAGAGTGAGTGAGCGTAAGAGTGAGCGTGAGAGTGAACCTGAGAGTGAGCGTGAGAGTGAACCTGAGAGTGAGCGTGAGATAGAGAGTTAGAGTTAGAGTGAGCGTGAGAGTGAGTGTGAGAGTGAACCTGAGAGTGAGCGTGAGTGTGAGAGTGAACCTGAGAGTGAGCGTGAGAGTCAGAGTTAGAGTGAGAGTGAGAGAGTGAGCGTGAGAGTGAGCGTGAGCCTGAGAGTGAGCGTGAGAGTGAGCGTAAGCGTGAGAGTGAACCTGAGAGTGAGCGTGAGAGTGAGCGTGAGAGTGAGCGTGAGAGTGAGACTGAGAGTGAGAGTGAGCGTGAGAGTGAGCGTGAGAGTGAGCGTGAGAGTGAGAGTGAGCGTAAGCGTGAGAGTGAGCCTGAGAGTGAGCGTGAGAGTGAACCTGAGAGTGAGCGTGAGAGTGAGCGTGAGATAGAGCGTTAGAGTGAGCGTGAGTGTGAGAGTGAACCTGAGAGTGAGCGTGAGAGTGAACCTGAGAGTGAGCGTGAGAGTCAGAGTTAGAGTGAGAGTGAGAGAGTGAGCGTGAGCCTGAGAGTGAGCCTGAGAGTGAGCGTGAGAGTCAGAGTTAGAGTGAGAGTGAGAGAGTGAGCCTGAGAGTGAGCGTGAGAGTGAGCGTAAGCGTGAGAGTGAACCTGAGAGTGAGCGTGAGAGTGAGCGTGAGAGTGAGCGTGAGAGTGAGCGTAAGCGTGAGAGTGAGCCTGAGAGTGAGCGTGAGAGTGAGCGTGAGATAGAGCGTTAGAGTGAGCGTGAGTGTGAGGGTGAACCTGAGAGTGAGCATGAGAGTGAGTGTGAGAGTGAACCTGAGAGTGAGCCTGAGAGTGAGAGTGAGAGAGTGAGCGTGAGAGTGAGCGTGAGCCTGAGAGTGAGCCTGAGAGTGAGCGTGAGAGTGAGCGTGAGAGTGAGCGTAAGCGTGAGAGTGAGCCTGAGAGTGAGCGTGAGAGTGAACCTGAGAGTGAGCGTGAGAGTGAGCGTGAGATAGAGCGTTAGAGTGAGCGTAAGCGTGAGAGTGAACCTGAGAGTGAGCGTGAGAGTGAGCGTGAGAGTGAGCGTGAGAGTGAGCGTAAGCGTGAGAGTGAGCCTGAGAGTGAGCGTGAGAGTGAACCTGAGAGTGAGCGTGAGAGTGAGCGTGAGATAGAGCGTTAGAGTGAGCGTGAGTGTGAGAGTGAACCTGAGAGTGAGCGTGAGAGTGAGTGTGAGAGTGAACCTGAGAGTGAACCTGAGAGTGAGCGTGAGAGTGAGCGTGAGATAGAGCGTTAGAGTGAGCGTGAGTGTGAGAGTGAACCTGAGAGTGAGCGTGAGAGTCAGAGTTAGAGTGAGAGTGAGAGAGTGAGCCTGAGAGTGAGCGTGAGAGTGAGCGTAAGCGTGAGAGTGAACCTGAGAGTGAGCGTGAGAGTGAGCGTGAGAGTGAGACTGAGAGTGAGCGTGAGAGTGAGACTGAGAGTGAGAGTGAGCGTAAGCATGAGAGTGAGCCTGAGAGTGAGCGTGAGAGTGAGCGTGAGATAGAGCGTTAGAGTGAGCGTGAGTGTGAGGGTGAACCTGAGAGTGAGCGTGAGAGTGAGTGTGAGAGTGAACCTGAGAGTGAGCCTGAGAGTGAGCGAGAGTGTGAGTGAGAGTGAGTGTGAGAGTGAACCTGAGAGTGAGCGTGAGAGTGTGAGTTAGAGTGAGCGTTAGAGTGAGCGTGAGAGTGAACCTGAGAGTGAACCTGACAGTGAGCGTGAGAGTGAGTGTGAGAGTGAGAGTGAGAGTGTGAGAGTGAACCTGAGAGTGAGCGTGAGAGTGAGTGTGAGAGTGAACCTGAGAGTGAACCTGAGAGTGAGCGTGAGAGTGAGCGTGAGATAGAGCGTTAGAGTGAGCGTGAGTGTGAGAGTGAACCTGAGAGTGAGCGTGAGAGTCAGAGTTAGAGTGAGAGTGAGAGAGTGAGCCTGAGAGTGAGCGTGAGAGTGAGCGTAAGCGTGAGAGTGAACCTGAGAGTGAGCGTGAGAGTGAGCGTGAGAGTGAGACTGAGAGTGAGCGTGAGAGTGAGACTGAGAGTGAGAGTGAGCGTAAGCATGAGAGTGAGCCTGAGAGTGAGCGTGAGAGTGAGCGTGAGATAGAGCGTTAGAGTGAGCGTGAGTGTGAGGGTGAACCTGAGAGTGAGCGTGAGAGTGAGTGTGAGAGTGAACCTGAGAGTGAGCCTGAGAGTGAGCGAGAGTGTGAGTGAGAGTGAGTGTGAGAGTGAACCTGAGAGTGAGCGTGAGAGTGTGAGTTAGAGTGAGCGTTAGAGTGAGCGTGAGAGTGAACCTGAGAGTGAACCTGACAGTGAGCGTGAGAGTGAGTGTGAGAGTGAACCTGAGAGTGAGCGTGAGAGTGAGCGTCAGCGTGAGCGTGAGAGTAAGCGTGAGAGTGTGAGTGAGAGTGTGAGAGTGAACCTGAGAGTGAGTGTGAGTGAGAGTGAGTGTGAGAGTGAACCTGAGAGTGAGCGTGAGAGTGAGCGTGAACCTGAGAGTGAGAGTGAGCGTGAACCTGAGAGTGAACATGAGAGTGAACATGAGAGTGAGTGTGAGAGTGAACCTGAGAGTGAGCGTGAGAGTGTGAGTGAGCGTGAGAGTGAGCGTGACAGTGAGAGTGACAGTGAGAGTGAGTGAACACACCTGACACAACACACACAAGACACCCGACACAACACACACAACTCACCCGACACAACACACACAAGACACCCGACACAACACACGACACACACACAAAACACACCCGACACAACACACAACACACCCGACTCAACACACACAACACAACACCCACAACACAGCCGACACAACACACACAACACACCCTACACAACACACCCTACACAACACACCCGACACACCTTACACAACACACACAAGACACCCGACACAACACACGACACAACACACCCAACACAACACAACACACCACCCGACACAACACACCCGATACAACACACACAACACACCCGACACAACACAGCCGACACAACACACACAACACACCCGACACAACACAGCCGACACAACACACACAACACACCCTACACAACATACACGACACAACACACACAACACACCCGACACAACACACACAACACACCCGACACAACACACGACACACCCGACACAACACACCCGACACAACACACACAACACACCCGACACAACACACGACACACCCGACACAACACACCCGACACAACACACCACCCGACACAACACACAAAACACACCTGATACAACACACACAACACACCCGACACAACACACACACACACACAACACACCCGACACAACCTACACAACACACCCGACACAACACACCCTACACAACACACCCGACACAACACACACAACACACCCTACACAACACACACAACACAGCCGACACAACACACCCTACACAACATACACAACATACACGACACAACACACCCTACACAACACACCCGACACAACACACCCGACACAACACACCCGACACAACACACCCTACACAACACACACAACACACCCGACACACACTCATTTGGGACGACGCAAGTTTCCACCGGGTGTCTCTGGTTCGTAACTGGTTCACTGCCCACCCACGCTTTCTAGTTGTTTATCCATTCCTCAATCCTACTGCGGAATTCTTTTCTGCCTGGAGATGGAAAGTGTATCCAAACACGTATACCCCTTCCCCAAGCTATGGAGGACGCATGTGGAGATACACCGCTGGAATCGCCATGCTAGGCGATAACATTGTTTAATAACATTGTTTTGAATGTAAAGTTTCATTTTGCAGGAGAATTGAGAGGTTTTGCCCATTGTGTGTGTGTGTGTGTGTGTGTGTGTGTGTGTGTGTGTGTGTGTGTGTGTAGAGTTCTGAGAGTATGAGGCATGCTTTCAGAAAATGTGTGTAAATAATCGAAACTGTAATAGTAATGCCAGAGTTGAAGGGGAAACCGAAACCGTGTAAAGCGTGTGAAACGAGGAGAGTGTGACGGTTCGTCTTCAGCTGAGAGAGTCGAGAACAGAAACACACAGGTGTGAAAGACGACGCAGAAACACAACTTCCCTCTCTCTGACACCGCAAGCGTGTTGAACACACACTCCGCTCAGATGTGGAGAACTAATGAGTTACTGGAGTAAAGAGGAGTTACTTTTGTACAACGATAAAATACATTACACACAAATGTAAAATTGAGTAATTTACAAATTTTTACACAATATTCATTCAGGACAAGTGCTGTGTGTGTGTGTGTGTGTGTGTGTGTGTGTGTGTGTGTGTGTGTGCGTGTGTGTGTGTGTGTGTGTGCGTGTGTGTGTGTGTGTGTGTGTGTGCGTGTGTGAGAGATCATGGTGTTGTGTGTGTGTGTGTGTGTGTGAGAGAGAGATCATGATGGGTTGAGTTGTGCGGGTTTGCCTGTGTTGTTGTCATTCCGAGCTGATTATATGTCCTGTGCTCTAAAGCCCCACACAAACCTTTACCCCTGACTCATAACACTTATGAAACATGCAAATAAATAATCATGCATATAAGAGCAAGTACAATGCAGAGGTCCCGGTGTGAGACTGATGATGCTAATGTGACAGTATGATGTTTCACATCATTGATCATCCTCATCATCGCTACAGAGAGAAATCCTCAGTCATCACTACACACACACACACACACACACACACACACACACACACACACACTAGGACTAGTCATTTGAGTTGTGCGGGTTTGCGTGTGTTTGGATCAGTTTAGGTTTTGTCTCAAGTTTGTTCAGAAGATCTTTAAACGCCAGTGATTTTCAACACAGACCAATTAATGACAATTCATTTCACACGCGCGGTTTTTGTTGATGTTGTTTTTGTTTAGTTTTTTGCAGTTTTTGTTGTTGTTGCAGTTTTGACGTCTTTGTCATACCGAGCTAATTCTATTTTCTATCCTCTAAAACACACTCAGACGTACATTTCCTCACTCAATGCACTTATGAAACATGCATATACATAATCATGCACAAGTGGCCCCGCGCCCCCGGTATGAGACTGATGATGCTTAATGACAGTATGATGTTTCACACACTACCGAAAGCACCCTCCTCCTCCTACTCACCCAGGACGCGACCCGGAGGCCGGTGTGCGGCTGCTGGATGAGGGTGAGCGGGTCCAAGGCTCCGGTACCGGCACCGAACGCGCTCATGCCCTGCGGGGACCCGTACATCACCCGCTCCTGATCCTGAGAGCCGGTGATCAACACTAATCACAGACAGACCCCGATCACAGGCACAGCTCTCTCTCTCTCTCTCTCTCTCTCTCTCTCTGTGTGTGTGTGTTTCTGATATCTCCGCTGAGAGGAGGAGAGACACTTTTAGAGTCGATACTGCAGTGAACAAATGCACAAACATTCTGGAAACGTTACTTTTAAAAGTTCTCTTAAGTTTCTGAAACAAGTAGGCTAGTTGCATTTTAAAAAACGTTAGATGAACGCCCAACTAAAATGTTTCAGAAAAAAAACACCTCATGAACGACAGGCTATAGACTAAACTTTAACTTGCAGAGATCGATGGATTTATTCATTTATTTGCTTGGTTTGTATTTCCTAAATCATTAGACATAATGAATGAATGATCAAACCCAGTTCTGCATTTTCTGACTCATCGCCATCCAGCGAGTCTGGTTAATATTTTAACAGCGCTTGTGTTAAATAACAGTGGTTTAAACGAGCTCACTCACAGTTACTAAATTCTTATATAAATTATGAGATATTTTTGGCAGCGTGTGTGTGTGTGTGTGTGTGTGTGTGTGTGAAGAGTGGCCTCTAGTGGTGGATTTCAAAACCGTTACGTTAACGTCAGGGTGACGTGCGTCTTTGACGTCACGCCGTTCAGCCAATCGCATTGCTCAGATTACTAGCGTAAAGCTGTTAGTCCAATAGAAGTGCTTTATTTCAGTTGCTGAGCAACGCTTTGGGTTCAGGTTGCCGTGGCGGAAGGAAGAAACAGATGCACGATAACATACACACATTCATCTTTATGTTGTGATCAATTAATTATTCTTCATTTCTGCATAATGGTGAAATTAAGAGCTAAATGTGTTGTCGTGGGTAAGAACGCGGTTGTTTATGCGCATGCAAATTATGATGTAATATGATGTCATATTTCACGTTAAACAGCACACGTGTGTGTGTGTGTGTGTGTTCAGGAGATGCTGCTGTAGGGAAGAGCACACTGTGTCAGATGTTTCGCAGTGATGGTGCTGTCTTTCAGAAAAACTACACTATGGTAAGAACACACACACACACACACACACATCGACGAATAAATATAAATTTCAATGAAACAATGTAATGTCATAAATGGCTGATTTAGTCAGATCTGTGTGTTTTGCAGAATGTTGGTGTGGAGCTTCTGGAGAAATCAGTGTCTATCCCAGACACCAGTGATACTGTGGTACAAACACACACACACATACAGACAGACAGACTCACACACACACACACACACACACACACACTCATGCATACAGGCACTCACACACTCACACACACACACACTTCTTACCTTCTCATTGACTGATTGGTGTGTTTCCAGGAGTTCTACATCTACGACTCAGCGGGACGGGAGCCGTTTGCAGACGCCTGTGAGAACATGGTGAGTTAAACACAACAATCCAAACACACTCCATGTGACCCTGAAGCGTGTCCGCTGATGTGTGTGTGTGTGTGTGTGTGTGTGTGTGTCAGTGGAAGCAGCCGTCGGTGATGATGATGATGATGATGATGATGATGATGGTGTGTGTGTGTGTCAGTGGAAGCAGCCGTCAGTGGTGTGTGTTGTGTTTGATGATGATGATGATGTGTATGTGTGTGTGTGTGTGTGTGTGTGTGTGTGTGTGTCAGTGGAAGCAGCCGTCTGGTGTGTGTTGTGTTTGATGATGATGATGATGATGATGATGATGTGTGTGTGTGTGTATGTCAGTGGAAGCAGCCGTCAGTGGTGTGTGTTGTGTTTGATGATGATGATGATGATGTGTGTGTGTGTGTGTGTGTGTGTGTGTCAGTGGAAGCAGCCGTCTGTGGTGTGTGTGGTGTTTGACATCAGCAGTGAGGCCTCGTTCACCAGCAGCGGCCGCTGGATCGAAAGGCTCCGATCGCACTTTGACGGCCTGCATGTGCCAGGTCAGAGGTCACACACACACACACATACACACAGACTGCTCATTCTCACAGTTTAATGTCAAAATTACAACCTGCGCACATTTCAGAGAAATAAATAACTAAAGCTGTGTCTGAACCCGCTCACTCGTTCACTAATGCTTGTATAGTGTGTGGCGTTTGAGTGCACTACTGTAAGCTACTGTATACTACTGTAAACTACTGTAAACTACTGTATACTACTGTAAACTACTGTAAACTACCGTAAACTACTGTATACTACCGCAAACTACCGTAAACTACTGTATACTACCGTAAACTACCGTAAACTACTGTATACTACCGCAAACTACTGTAAACTACCGTATACTACTGTATACTACTGTATACTACCGTAAACTACCGCAAACTACCGTAAACTACTGTATACTACTGTATACTACCGCAAACTACCGTAAACTACTGTATACTACCGCAAACTACCGTAAACTACTGTATACTACTGTATACTACCGTAAACTACTGTATACTACTGTAAACTAACGTAAACTACTGTATACTTCAGTAAACTAA
Source organism: Leuciscus idus (assembly GCA_021554675.1). Taxonomy (NCBI): domain Eukaryota; kingdom Metazoa; phylum Chordata; class Actinopteri; order Cypriniformes; family Leuciscidae; genus Leuciscus; species Leuciscus idus. Next base: position 40,731,267 of record CM038631.1, read on the forward strand.
CGTAAACTACAGTATACTACCGTAAACTAACGTAAACTACAGTATACTACCGTAAACGACAGTATACTTCCGTAAACTAACGTAAACTACTGTATACTTCCATAAACTACAGTATACTACCGTAAACTAACGTAAACTACAGTATACTACCGTAAACGACAGTATACTTCCATAAACTAACGTAAACTACTGTATACTACCGTAAACGACAGTATACTTCCGTAAACTACCGTAAACTACTGTATACTACTGTACAGTAGTTTACTGTATACTTCCGAATACTTCTGTATACTTCCGTAAACTAACGTAAACTACAGTATACTACCGTAAACTACAGTATACTACCGTAAACTACAGTATACTTCCATAAACTAACGTAAACTACTGTATACTACCGTAAACTACAGTATACTACCGTAAACTACAGTATACTAGCGTAAACTACTGTATACTTCCGTAAACTACCGTAAACTACTGTATACTTCCGTAAACTAACGTAAACTACTGTATACTTCCGTATACTAATGAAAACTACTGTATACTACCGTAAACTACAGTATACTACGTAAACTACCGTAAACTACTGTATACTTCCTTAAACTACTGTATACTACCGTAAACTACTGTATACTACCGTATACTTAAAAAAAAAAAAATAATCGACCATAACTCCAGTAAACTATGGAGTGCCGCAGGGATCTGTATTAGGCCCTCTGTTATTCTCAATATATATGATGCCACTTGGAAATATTATAAGGAAACATGGAATTAGTTTCCATTGTTATGCTGATGACACTCAAATATATTTACATTTACATTTATTCATTTAGCTGACGCTTTTATCCAAAGCAACTTACAATTGCTATATATGTCAGAGGTCGCACGCCTCTGGAGCAACTAGGGGTTAAGTGTCTTGCTCAGGGACACATTGGTGTCTTACAGTGGATTCGAACCCGGGTCTCTCACACCAAAGGCATGTGTCTTATCCATTGCGCCACTCCCCCCCCAAATATATATTTCATCACGGCCGGATGAAAACGCTAAATTTTCCAAATTGACAGAGTGTGTTAAAGATATAAAAGATTGGATGACGCATAATTTTCTTTTATTAAATCCAGACAAGACAGAGGTAATACTTATCGGTTCAAAAAACCGCCCACAAAACCTCGCACAATACAACTTTAACATCATAGGATGTCCTGTTACTTTATCCTCTACAGTAAAAGACCTGGGTGTTATACTCGATTGCAACCTGTCTTTTGAAAATCATATTTCATATGTTACAAAAACAGCCTTTTTCCACCTTAGAAACATTGCTAAGCTACGTAATATGCTATCAGTTTCTGATGCAGAAAAGTTAGTTCATGCATTCATGACCTCGAGACTGGATTACTGTAATGCTTTATTAGCTGGTTGTCCTGCATCCTCAATAAACAAGCTACAGTTAGTCCAAAATGCCGCCGCTAGAGTTCTTACGAGATCAAGAAAATATGATCATATAACACCGATTTTATCATCACTACATTGGTTACCTACTGACTTATAAAGCCCTAAACGGCTTAGCTCCAGTCTATTTAATGGATCTTCTATCGCCCTATAATCCATCGCGCTCTTTAAGATCACTAAATTCAAGGCTTTTGGTCATACCTAGGATATCCAGAACCACTAAAGGAGGGAGAGCATTTTCACATTTGGCTCCAAAACTCTGGAATAGTCTTCCTGATACTGTTCGTTGCTCAGACTCGCTCTCCCAGTTTAAAACTAGATTAAAGTCGCATCTCTTCAGCCAGGCATTCATATAATCCTACAGTTCAAACTACAATCCGGCCTCTAGCTCATAAATGCCAGAGGAGAACTGGCCCCCGACTGAGCCTGGGTTCTCCCAAGGTTAGGTCACCTGATGGAGTTTTAGGACACCATTAGGTCACTTGATGGAGTTTTTCGGTTCCTTGCCACTGTTGCCTTTGGCTTGCTCAGTTGGGGATATTTAATTTAATTTTATCAATCAATAAATTCCACTTGAAATAAACCTTGTTGTATTATTTGAATTTAATACTGTGAAGCTGCTTTGATACAATCTGTATTGTGAAAAGCGCTATACAAATAAACTTGACTTGACTTGACTTGACTACCGTAAACTAACGTAAACTACTGTATACTTCCGTATACTAATGAAAACTACTGTATACTACCGTAAACTACTGTATACTACTGTAAACTATTGTAAACTACTGTATACTACCATAAACTACTGTATTACCTACTTAAAAAAATAATATTAATAACAATAACAATCATAATGACTTTATTTGTAATTATACCTCTGTGTCAGCTTTGTAGTTTCATCGATTGTATAATTGTTTTATCATGCTTGAGTCACAGATGACGTGGTCGTTATGATCTCCTACAGATGATTAATGAATATTTTTTAAATCATCCACCAAATTATCATCTCTTCCTTACAGTTTAATGAGTTAACAACAGTGCCACAAATTATTAAAACACTTGGCTGTTAGTAATACAAATAATATACCTATATAATTTACCTTATCAATATTATTTCATTTAATTTTAAAATTCATCTATATAATATTATCTCTATATTTTAATGTTTTATTTAAGTAATGATTAATAAATAAAAAAAGTAGAAGAAAAACCTCTCAAACTAGCATGAAATAAATGTTAAAGGTGCATTGTGTAATATTTAGGAGGATCTGTTTAGAGTTCTCAACGGGTCGGGTCGGCCCGACAAACCCGACGGGACCCGCGGGTTCGGGTCGAAAATATAAGTAAATGACTCGGGTCGGGTCGGACCTCGGGCTTAATCTTTTCCGCTCAGTAAAAAAAAACAACCATTTATTAATCATCGCTGCTGTTCACCGTAAAGAAAGTCTGGCTGCTGCGTGCAACGTGCATCATGGAGAGGGGCGGGGGCAGACCTGACGCCGCTGCGTGCACGCCTTTAGCCTGGAGAAGAGGATAGAGTTGGTGAAAAGTAAACTTGCCGCAGGTGATTTCACCGTCGCTACTACAGCCTATTTATATATTTAAAGTTTATTGTTTCAGTTGTTTGTATTGTTTTAAAAGGCGTGAACATTAAAGGTTGATTTGAATTCGCGTCTGCTGGTCATGATAATACATGTATGAGAAAAAAAATTTCCGTCGGGCCGCGGGCCGGGTTCGGGCAGATAATTCATGTTGATGTGTCGGGTTACATCGGATCCGGGCTTTAAAAGCCACAGACCGGGTCGGGTCGGGTTGTAATTTTCAGGCCCGTTGAGAACTCTAGATCTGTTGACAGAAATGTAATATGATATAACTAACGATGTTTTCAGTGGTGTATAAAGACCTTACATAATGAACCGTTATGTTTTTATTACTTTAGAATGAGCATTTCTCTCTACACACACCGCGGGTCCGCTTACATCCACATGTTTCTACAGGAGCCCTGAACGGACAAACGCGTTTCGTCACTATGTTGTTCTTCGTGATTAGAAGCTAGCTAAAGTCAGCGAATAAAACACTGACACAATGTTGAACAAGAAACAATAATATTCACAATAACATAATTTTACTGAATAATTAAGTAAACCTAATTTCTTAATTTATCTTTGTAAAGAAAGCAATTCGTAACCTCACCACTAGATGCCGCTAAAGCTTACACACTGCAGCTTTAAAGCAGAAATAAGAAATCTGTAATCTCTGGTTTAAACTCGCGCGCTCAGTCCTCTCCGCATTGGATTCTGGGAAACAGTGGTTCAGCAAGCGTACATCGAATGTACACTCGAAATCAGAGAGGATTGTGGGTATAAAGTAGTGAACGAATGTAGGGAATGATGTCGTTCACTCAGAATTCGGACACCACTACAAAATGGCCGATATAGTGCCCTATATAGTGTATAGGGAGCGGTTTCACAACATTCCTCAGATCCAGTGCTAAAACTCACTGATGATGTTTGTGCTGCTGTTTTCCCTCACAGTGATGTCATTTGCTGCAGGATGATGTCATCTACAGGCTAACGGGATGAAGTGTGTGTGTGTGTGTGTGTGTGATCAGGTGTGCTGGTGGGTAATAAGAGTGACCTGTCGGTGAGGAGAGAGGTGGACGGTGCCGAGGCTCGAGTGTGGGCTCAGACTCACGGGCTGGAGTATCACGAGACGTGTGCTGTGAGTCTTCATCATCTTCATCATCATCATCTTCATCATCTTCTTCATCACTGAGTCTCTGTGTGTGTGTGTGTGTGTGTGTGTGTGTTGTTCTGCAGAGGGAGATCGGACAGTTCGAAGCCCCGTTCCTGAGTTTGGCTCGAGCGTTTCACTCGCTGTATCAGGATCAGAAGCAGATCGTCCAGAGTCTCGTTTGAGCAGCAGCTCGTGTGTGTGTGTGTGTGTGTGTGTGTGTGTGAAAACACTAGTGTCTGTGTGAGTGTGTGTGTGTGTGTGTGTGTGTGTGTGTGTGTGTGTGTGTGTGTGAAAACACTAGTGTCTGTGTGTGTGTGTGTGTGTGTGTGTGTGTGAAAACACTAGTGTCTGTGTGTGTGAGTGTGTGTGTGTGTGTGTGTGTGTGTGTGTGAAAACACTAATGTCTGTGAGTGTGTGTGTGTGTGTGTGTGTGTGAAAACACTAATGTCTGTGAGTGTGTGTGTGTGTGTGTGTGTGTGTGTGTGAAAACACTAGTGTCTGAGTGTGTGTCAAAACACTAATGTCTGTGAGTGTGTGTGTGTGTGTGTGTGTGTGTGTGTGAAAACACTAATGTCTGTGAGTGTGTGTGTGTGTGTGTGAAAACACTAGTGTCTGAGTGTGTGTGTGAAAACACTAATGTCTGCGAGTGTGTGTGTGTGTGTGTGAACTAGTGTTGTTCCCAGAGATTGTCTTCAGAGTTTTGAGCACAATTAAATAAACCTCTTTCCTCTTAAATATGTGGCAAACATTCTGTGTGTGTATGCGAGTGTGTGTCTGTGAGTGAGCCTGTGTGTGTGTGTATGCGAGTGTGTGTCTGTGAGCCTGTGTGTCTGTGAGTATACGTGTGTGTGTGTGTGTCTGTGAGTATACGTGTGTGTGTGTGTCTGAGTGAGTGAGTGAGAGAAAAAGTGTGAGTGAGTCTGACCGTGAGTGTGATAGTGTGTGTCTCTGTGAGTATACGTGTATGCGAGTGTGTGTCTGTGAGTTTACGTGTGTGTGTGTGTGTGTGTGTGTCTGTGAGTGAGTGAGTGAGTGAGAGAAAAAGTGTGAGTGAGTCTGACCGTGAGTGTGATAGTGTGTGTCTGTGAGTATACGTGTGTGTGTGTGTGTGTGTGTCTGTGAGTATACGTGTGTGTGTGTGTGTGTGTGTGTGTGTGTGTGTCTGTGAGTGAGTGAGTGAGAGAAAAAGTGTGAGTGAGTCTGACCGTGAGTGTGATAGTGTGTGTCTCTGTGAGTATACGTGTGAGTATACGTGTGTGTGTGTGTGTGTCTGTGAGTATACGTGTGTGTGTGTGTGTGTGTCTGTGAGTGAGTGAGTGAGTGAGTGAGTGAGTGAGAGAAAAAGTGTGAGTGAGTCTGACCGTGAGTGTGATAGTGTGTGTCTGTGAGTATACGTGTGAGTATACGTGTGTGTGTGTGTGTCTGTGAGTATACGTGTGTGTGTGTGTGTCTGTGAGTGAGTGAGTGAGTGAGAGAAAAAGTGTGAGTCTGACCGTGAGTGTGATAGTGTGTGTCTGTGAGTATACGTGTGTGTGTGTGTGTCTGTGAGTGAGAGAAAAAGTGTGAGTGAGTCTGAGCGTGAGTGTGATAGTGTGTGTCTGTGAGTGAGTGTGTGTGTGAGAGAAAAAGTGTGTCTGTGAGTGTGTGTTTATAAAAATGACTAGTATATAAATGCATGCATTCACACACACAGAACGCACACCCACAGAGCTCACACACACACACACACACACACTCTCTCAGACACACACACACACAGTGTCCTTATCTAGAGGCCAGTAAAGCCCTCAGATGAGTGACATCAATGTCCAGTGTTTCCAGAGGCAGGAGATCAGCATTAAACACACTAAACCTCCGCTGTGACTCTTCAGACGCCGTCATACTGATGAGAACTTTATCATCATCATAATAACCTGTGTTTACCCGTTTTGTCTTGCTTGTCATTATTGAATGATTCCTCATGAGAGTTGAGGAGAGTGTGCTGCTACTTCACTGAGAGTAAAACAATAAAACTAATACAGCTGGAAAAATCCCACAGACGTTCAAGATCTCTGATGCTGAATGATTATTAATATGCCCCACACACACACACACACACACGTTGTGTGTTCGTCTGACGGCCAGCAGAGGGAGTGAGAGTTTGATCTCAGTGTCCACACTGGACATGAAGACCTCCATCCTGAAGCTTTACTGAGAACACAGTCTGTGACGCTGCTGGAAACACACATTAGAGCAGCCGGAGGTTCAGAAGTCTAGTCTGGGCTGGTGATTTGTTCCAGAAACATTTTTTGTTACGCTGGTTAAAAGTCTCTTCACATCCTGATAGCAATGATGATGTTTCAGGCTCTACTAGAACAGGTTTTCCTGCTTGAATGTTGATTATTTTCCTCATATTCTCCATTGTTGCGGCTCCTCTCTTCCCAGTCTGTCAGTAACGCTCTGTTTACTTCCTGTCTCTATGAAGCCCCTCCTCCTGAGAAGCACACTGTGCTCTGATTGGTCGGCTGGAGCAGTGTGTTGTGATTGGTTGTGTTTGGGAAATGTCCCGCCCCTTACCATAACCGCCTGTTTAACACACTACTAACTAACTCAACCAGGCCCCGCCCCTTTATTCTGCGCATTAATTATTATAATGAGGAATATTGTGACGTGTTCGTTCCCGGAAGAAACTCAAGACTACAATGGAGGCGTTTCAGGAGTTCAGAAACACTGACACTGATATAGAGAAGAACTGGAGCTTCTTCATGATCACACAGCAACATTACACACTAAAGAAAGATGAATATGTTTCTTTAAATGGGTTTTGTATTGTTTGACTTCCTTCATCACATGCAAATGAGTCCACATGAATCCGGCTGTTATTATCCATTATGATTTTATTGGCTTCTGATTTGCTCTTTTTTTTTTTTTTTGTGTCTTCTTGAATCAAGAAGTCAATTATGTGTGGTTTATTAACAGATGTTCATATATTCATGTATGCATCTTTCATATATATATATATATAAATATATATATATATATATATATATAGTCATGTATCATTACGTTTCTAATGACATATAAATGGCGTCCGGTTCGTGGGATAGTTACTCTGTTCCCTGCAGTCACAGCGGCCACGAAGCTTCACAGTATTTATGTGCAACAAAATGAACATGAAGACGAGAGATCACGAGCTCGAGTCTCATTGGCTCTCTCGTCACATGGTCGAAAACTTGTTAGTTTATGTAAGATAAGAAAATCATGCATTTCATTTTTCTTTTTTTTCTTTTGTTTGGACTTCAACATGTAAACTCATCATCATTAGTGTTATAAATAAGTCCGTCAGTGCGAGGAGTCGTCCCCCTCCTCACTCGTAGGCAGTGTTGGGGAAAGTTACTTAAAAAGTAATGCGTTACAATATTGCGTTACTCCCTTAAAAAGTAACTAATTGCGTTACTTAGTTACTTTTTAAGAACCGTAATGCGTTACGTTACTTTCTCTCACCTGGGCTGGGCTTGTTTTTTCTATAACAAAAAGTTTTATCTTTGGGCAAATGTTGAGGCCCTTTCAGACTCAAACTGAAGTAAGTCTGAAGGAAATGCAAATTCACGCGTTTGCTCAAACAAACCTTTCATTCTGGAGAACGGAAGAATAAGACGCAGGAGCTGTCAGTCAATAAACGTGAAAAAGTTACTTGCGTTACTTATTTTAAAAAGTAACTCAGATATTTTGCTGTAAATTTAAAAGTAATGCGTTACTTTACTAGTTCAGGGTTCGTGCAGAAACTGTAAAAAGAAGTTCCAGGACTTTTCAAGCACTACTTTTTTTGGTTTTCAAGGACTACAATCAGAGATCGCACTTATCAAACAATATCTTAAGGATTTTTTTAACTCAAATTACAGATATAAGGTATCCAAAATACCACTTACAATGTATTTAATATTAAAAACAAAGTTTATAATGCTATTATTGTTTAATAAATAATATTTTATATTATAATGTTGGCGTACTTTGTATTGAGGAAAGGTCTGACGGGGGTTTATCAGTGTTAATTTTGCGTTAAAAGATTGCATTTGTGTTTTTCCGGAAATATTTAATTTCATATATATATTGTATTTAAATAAGTCAAGCACTTTTCAAGTACCTCTTTGTAAATATGGCTGTTTTCAAAGGTTTTCCAGGACTTAAATTTCAAAAAGTCAAGTACTTTAAGCACCTTGTACAAACCCTGCAAGTTACTTGAAAAAAAGTAATCTGATTACGTAACTCAAGTTACTTGTAATGAGTTACGCCCCAACACTGCCTGTAGGGGGCGCTCATACAGGTGTGGTGCGCCGGTCCTTCGCATCCTTCGGGATGCAGTTGTGGACCTGAAGGAAATCCGGTTCTCTGTCGGAGTTGTACATCGGAGGCGTCTCGTGAGGAGTCTTCGTTTCGCCGCGGCTGAGTGTGTACATGGAGATATCGGTGGACGGTAACGGGCCGAACCCCTTCAGGCCCACCGGCGAAGCGTCCCGCGAGTGCGACGGGTCGGTGGAGCGACTGGACGAGCGCGAGCGGCGCCGGTAACGGTACCGATAGCTCGGGATCCTCGTGATGGCAGATCCCTGAAGATATTCCCCGACGTCCACCCGCACTCGGGCCACGCGTAACTCCCGGTGCCGGTCGATGAACATGTGGACGGCCAGAACGCCCACCATCTCCGCCATGATGAAGGAAAGGGCGCCGAAATAAAAACTCCAGCCGTACGAGTAGCTGTTCTTTTTGGAGTCGCTCTTGGACGGGTCTCCTGCATTGGCTGATATGTACACGATTATCCCGATGATGTTGCTCAGACCTGAGGATCGACAATCAGTCAGAACACTCACTTGCTAAGAACATTTTGTTAAAGTTCCTCTGTAATCGATCATTTTAAACTCATCCTGATCACCAAAATGACACATTTGAAATAAAAAAAAAGTCCTTGAGAAAAAATCGTCATGCCTTAAAATAGTGTAACTCGACACCCTTTCCTCATTTAGTATACTCGGTTCTATTAATATGCAAATTGGGTTAGAAAAAATATGCCTTTATAAAGGTAAAAAAGTCCCCTGTGGTAAAAAACAAATAAAAGCTTTTAATGTTGTTATGTGTCTATGTGGAGTTTTTAATATACTTTAAGACAAAGCATGTGTAAATTCATAAGTCGACACCATTGCTGAGTATTTCCTCCTTAAAACTGCAGTGAACCAAAGACAGTCTCAAAAACACGCTTTGAAATCGCTGGTGTTTCTGACGTCACAAACTACCTTGTAACCAATCAGATCAACGTGTGATCGTCAACCAGTGGATCTCTGAGCTGAGTGAGTGAGTGGAGGCGGGGCTTATTTGCATATTTGTAGAAATGTGTATACTAAATGAGGCAAAGGTGTCGAGTTACATTCAAGATATTTTAAGGCATGACAAAAAAAATTTTGCAAGGAAAAACATTTAAATATGTAATTTTGGTGATCAAAGATGAGTTTTAAAGGATACAATTATTGACTACAGTGGAACTTAAATTTTTTAAAACATTATCACAATGATCTACATCTGTATCATTCTTCACACATTATGAGAACGTTACTTTTGAACGCTCTGAAACAAGTAGTTACATTTAAAAAAAGTTAGACGAATATCCAACTACGTTTCAGAAATAAACATTCCATGAACAAAATATAAATGATGTTTTTGTGCTGATGTTTAGAGAACATTATTAAAGACCAGAGAACTCTGAATGAACATTAAATTAATGTTACTGGAAGAACGTTTGAACTTTGAGAAAACCTTGACAGAACGTTATGTAAGGGATAATGTATAATAACATCCAGCTGGTTGTTATCTCAGAATAAACCCGACCGGGTGATCAGGATCAGGTCTTCATCAGCCTGAAGGGGTTTATTCTGAGA
>CM038631.1:40761354-40763854 GCA_021554675.1 Leuciscus idus
GATGAGGAGGAAGAGATGAGGATGAAGAGATGAGGAGGAAGAGATGAGGATGAAGAGATGAGGAGGAAGAGATGAGGATGAAGAGATGAGGAGGAAGATGAAGAGATGAGGAGGAAGAGATGAGGAGGAAGAGATGAGGAGGAAGATGAAGAGATGAGGAGGAAGAGATGAGGATGAAGATGAAGAGATGAGGAGGAAGAGATGAGGAGGAAGATGAAGAGATGAGGAGGAAGATGAAGAGATGAGGATGAAGATGAAGAGATGAGGAGGAAGATGAAGAGATGAGGAGGAAGAGATGAGGATGAAGAGATGAGGAGGAAGATGAAGAGATGAGGAGGAAGAGATGAGGATGAAGAGATGAGGATGAGGAGATGAGGAGGAAGATGAAGAGATGAGGATGAAGATGAAGAGATGAGGAGGAAGATGAAGAGATGAGGAGGAAGAGATGAGGATGAAGATGAAGAGATGAGGATGAAGAGATGAGGAGGAAGAGATGAGGATGAAGAGATGAGGAGGAAGATGAAGAGATGAGGATGAAGAGATGAGGAGGAAGAGATGAGGATGAGGAGATGAGGATGAAGAGATGAGGAGGAAGGTGAAGAGATGAGGATGAAGAGATGAGGATGAGGAGATGAGGATGAAGAGATGAGGATGAGGAGATGAGGAGGAAGAGATGAGGATGAGGAGATGAGGATGAAGATGAAGAGATGAGGAGGAAGATGAAGAGATGAGGAGGAAGAGATGAGGATGAAGATGAAGAGATGAGGATGAAGAGATGAGGATGAGGAGATGAGGATGAAGAGATGAGGAGGAAGAGATGAGGATGAGGAGATGAGGATGAAGAGATGAGGAGGAAGATGAAGAGATGAGGATGAAGAGATGAGGATGAGGAGATGAGGATGAAGAGATGAGGATGAGGAGATGAGGAGGAAGAGATGAGGATGAGGAGATGAGGATGAAGATGAAGAGATGAGGATGAAGATGAAGAGATGAGGACGAGGGCATTTCAGAGTTCTGACCCATATAAACTGCAGAGAAATATTTATAGAAATAAGTGACCTAATTAAACACTTAAAAGAGCAGCAGCAGCTCTGAGCAGCAAACCATTATCCTCTCTCTCTCTCACACACACACAGGGCCGGCTCTGTAAATCTAGGGGCCCTAAGCAGGATAATTTTGGGGCCCTGCCTTGCAGTGAATAATGGAGTATTGCCACCGCAAACCAGCAACTGTATACAATCTAACCCATACACATTTCATCTGTACCTCTTTTAACATGATTGGCCACAATTATTTTACTGCTTATTAAACTACACTCACTGAAACCGTAAAAGTAAAGATTACAGATTTGCCAAATTTCTACATCTACTTTATTACTGTCTGAATGCTTTGTAAATTTTAAAAGAGCACTAACTGTTTTTGTCCACTAGGCAGCTTAAAACCTTTAGTATTAAAAAATCTTCAATAAAGTTGTTGCATATAGGCCTACAGGTGTTGCTGGAGTCTCGATCTTTGAACTTATTTTCCCTTTTCCACACTTTAAAAAGAGGGAGAAGTTGGACCAGCCATTTCTTTGCTTCCTTCTAAAGTGATTTAAACATATTCTTCTATATTGATGTATCAAAGAGATAAAAATTCTACAAAAGATTCTATTTTTTATATATTCCAACTACAAAAACACTACTTCAGCGAACAATCATTAACCAAATGTGTAGGCCTATATAAAATGTTTAGTTATAAAATATAGCCTATACATAAAGCTAGGCTAATAAAAACTCTAGGTAACACTTTTTACATTTTACAGTGTCATTGTTCACACAAAAGGAATTCTAAAAACTGCTTAAAATGTGGATTTCGTTGCAGTAGGCTAGTGCCTCTGCTATAATGGGATAATGTCCCCAACCTTTAATGAGGTTGCCGAGAAACAGCGCCGCGAATTGTGCAGAAAAAGCAATAGGCAGCTCTTTGTGCATTGTGTAATGTGCCAAGTTCAAAAATTCCTGCAAAAATAATTCTACAGTAAAAACTGCTTAAAATGTGGATTTCGTTAGAGTAGTATCTCTACTATAATGGGATTTTTTTCCCCCTTTTTTCTGCACCCGATGGATAGACTCGTTTCATTTTTGCGGTCAAATGTCCAAGTCCAGTGAAGACAACGATTTTACACAGTTGGTTGACTGTTGAACCGCGGCGACACCGGCGAGTACCATCTGTAGTTAGGGGGCCCCCTAGTGGCGGTGGGGCCCTAAGCAGCCGCTTAGTTCGCTTATAGGGAGAGCCGGCTCTGCACACACACACACACTCTTCATCATCATCATCATCACACTTATAACACACACACACACGAGCAGCAAACCATTATCCTCTCTCTCTCTCACACACACACACACACTCTTCATCATCATCATCATCACACTTATAACACACACACACACGAGCAGCAAACCATTATCCTCTCTCTCTCTCACACACACACACACACACACTCTTCATCATCATC
>CM038631.1:40766354-40776354 GCA_021554675.1 Leuciscus idus
GGAGCTGGAAACATCTCAATACCCGTCTGTCTGTCTGTCAGCAGCACTGTCTCACTGCATCATCACCCGTCTCACTGCATCATCACCCGTCTCACTGCATCATCACCCGTCTCACTACATCATCACCCGTCTCTCTGCATCATCACCCGTCTCACTGCATCATCATGTGTCTCTCTGCATCATCACCTGTCTCACTGCATCATCATCTGTCTCACTGCATCATCACCCGTCTCACTGCATCATCACCCGTCTCTCTGCATCATCACCTGTCTCACTGCATCATCATGTGTCTCTCTGCATCATCACCTGTCTCACTGCATCATCACCTGTCTCACTACATCATCACCCGTCTCTCTGCATCATCACCCGTCTCACTGCATCATCACCCGTCTCTCTGCATCATCACCCGTCTCACTGCATCATCACCCGTCTCTCTGCATCATCACCCGTCTCACTGCATCCTCACCTGTCTCTCTGCATCATCATCTGTCTCTCTGCATCATCACCCGTCTCACTGCATCCTCACCTCTCTCACTGCATCCTCACCTGTCTCTCTGCATCATCACCTGTCTCACTGCATACTCACCTGTCTCTCTGCATCATCACCTGTCTCACTGCATCCTCACCTCTCTCACTGCATCCTCACCTGTCTCTCTGCATCATCACCTGTCTCACTGCATCCTCACCTGTCTCACTGCATCCTCACCTCTCTCACTGCATCCTCACCTGTCTCTCTGCATCCTCACCTGTCTCACTACATCATCACCCGTCTCTCTGCATCATCACCCGTCTCACTGCATCATCATGTGTCTCTCTGCATCATCACCTGTCTCACTGCATCATCATCTGTTTCACTGCATCATCACCCGTGTCTCTGCATCATCACCCGTCTCACTGCATCCTCACCTGTCTCACTGCATCCTCACCTGTCTCACTGCATCATCACCCATCTCACTGCATCATCATGTGTCTCACTGCATCATCACCTGTCTCACTGCATCATCATCTGTCTCACTGCATCATCACCCGTCTCTCTGCATCATCACCCGTCTCACTGCATCCTCACCTGTCTCACTGCATCCTCACCTGTCTCACTGCATCCTCACCTGTCTCTCTGCATCATCATCTGTCTCTCTGCATCCTCACCTGTCTCACTGCATCCTCACCTGTCTCACTGCATCCTCACCTGTCTCTCTGCATCATCATCTGTCTCTCTGCATCATCACCTGTCTCTCTGCATCCTCACCTGTCTCACTGCATCCTCACCTGTCTCACTGCATCCTCACCTGTCTCTCTGCATCATCATCTGTCTCTCTGCATCATCACCTGTCTCACTGCATCCTCACCTGTCTCTCTGCATAATCACCTGTCTCACTGCATCATCACCCGTCTCACTGCATCCTCACCTGTCTCACTGCATCCTCACCTGTCTCACTGCATCATCACCCGTCTAACTGCATCATCACCCGTCTCACTGCATCATCACCCGTCTCACTGCATCCTCACCTGTCTCACTGCATCCTCACCTGTCTCACGGCATCATCACCCGTCTAACTGCATCATCACCTGTCTCACTGCATCCTCACCTGTCTCACTGCATCATCACCCGTCTCTCTGCATCATCACCTGTCTCACTGCATCCTCACCTGTCTCACTGCATCATCACCCGTCTAACTGCATCATCACCTGTCTCACTGCATCATCACCTGTCTCACTCTTCTGCCAGCCCAGGTGTAAAGTCTGACCTTGATTGATTGACTGTAATAACTGTATGAGAGTCTGAAGGGAATCACACACACACACACACATTGATTGAATCGTCTTGTATCTCGTAAGTGAGTGTGTGACACAGATCTCAGGCTCATTTTATCTCCTCTCACTGGAACAGAAGCAGTTTTTACAGACCCAGAAACTGATCAGATGAAGAGCACAAGAGCTTCATGAAACTCAGTTTCGCATCCAATTTCGCTTCTCAATTCAAGCGTCAGCAATAAAGAGAATGAAAGAATGAATGATTGCCTCTTTTACGTGCAACGATATTGCGATATTAGCGCTGCAAAAACAATTAATCGATAAAATCGATAACCAATAAAAATAATTGCCTGTCACATCATCTTACAGCACTGAATAACATATGAAATTACATATTTTATGGACAAAACACAAAACACAAACTCTGCCTCAGCAAAACGGAAAACAAAAACTGTAATTTTGTTGTTGGACATTAAATTAAGGTTTAGAATTCTACATGTGAGTATTTTTATGAGAGCAGTAACTGTAACTTATAGAATGTAACTGGATATCAATGTAAGAAGAAATTATGAAGAAATTACAGTAACAGAGGAGCGAATGTGTGTTAACTTCATTTAAAAAAATGTCAGTAAAATAGAGAATAAATTTGCCTTTTTATCAGATTAATCAAAGAAATAAAGTGACAGATTAGTCGATTACCAAAACAGGCCTAGACCCCCCATCTGACCCGTATCCATAGCAACTGAGGGGTCAAAGGTTAATAGCTTGATCTGCAAATCTCCAAGGAGAGATGAAACCATCCTGATCTCAGACCAGAGAGAAAACACAGGACACGAGAGAGAGAGAGAGAGAGAGAGAGAGAGAGAGAGAGAGAAAGAGAGAGAGAGAGAGGGAGCGAGAGAGAGAGAGAGAGAGAGAGAGAGAGAGAGAGAGAGAGAGATAGAGAGAGAGAGAGAGAGATTCATGTGACATCATAAGGAAGTGATTCTAATTCGTAAGAGCCTGTTCTCCTTAATGCTGATTGGTTGATTCTCTCTCTTGTGAATAAACTGGCTGAATCTCATGTCGCAGAGATGTTTAATGTTTCTGAAAGAAGTCTCTTCTGCTCACCAATGCTGCATTTATTTGATCAAAAATACAGTAAAACAGTGAAATATTATTCCGATGTAAAACAGCTGTTTTCTACACTGAACAAAATTATAAACGCAACACTTTTGTTTTAGCCCCCATTTTTCATGGCCTATTTCTCTCAAATATTGTTCACAAATCTGTCTAAATCTGTGTTAGTGAGCACTTCTCCTTTGCCGAGATAATCCACCCACCTCACAGGTGTGGCATATACAAGATGCTGATTAGACAGCATGATTATTGCACAGATGTGCCTTAGGCTGGCCACAATAAAAGGCCACTCTAAAATGTGCAGTTTTACTGTATGTTGTTCCGAAAACCAGTCAGTATCTGGTGTGACCACCATTTGCCTCACACAGTGCAACACATATCCTTTGCATAGAGTTGATCAGGTTGTTGATTGTGGCCTGTGGAATGTTGGTCCACTCCTCTTCAATGGCTGTGCGAAGTTGCTGGATATTGGCAGGACCTGGAACACACTGTCGTATACGCCGATCCAGAGCCTCCCAAACATGCTTAATGGGTGACGTGTCCGGTGAGTCTGCTGGCCATGCAAGAACTGGGATGTTTTCAGATTCCAGGAATTGTGTACAGACCCTTGCAACATGTGCCGTGCATTATCATGCTGCAACATGAGGTGATGGTCGTGGATGAGTGGCACATCAATGGGCCTCAGGATCTCGTCACGGTCTCTCTGCGCATTCAAAATGCCATCAATAAAATGCACCTGTGTGCCCATACCATAACCCCACCGCCACCATGGGCCACTCGATCCACAACGTTGACATCAGCAAAGCGCTCACCCACACGACGCCATACATGCTGTCTGCCATCTGCCCTGTACAGTGAAAAACGGGATTCATCCGTGAAGAGAACACCTCTCCAAAGTGCCAGACGCCATCGAATGTGAGCATTTGCCGACTCAAGTCGGTTACGATGACGAACTGCAGTCAGGATGAGACCCCGATGAGGACGACGAGCATGCAGATGAGCTTCCCTGAGACGGTTTCTGACAGTTTGTGCAGAAATTCTGGTTATGCAAACCGACTGTTGCAGCAGCTGTCCGAGTGGCTGGTCTCAGACGATCATGGAGGTGAAGATGCTGGATGTGGAGGTCCTGGGCTGGTGTGGTTACACGTGGTCTGCGGTCTTGAGGCCGGTTGGATGTACTGACAAATTCTCTGAAACGCCTTTGGAGAGACTTATGGTAGAGAAATGAACATTCCATTCACGGGCAACAACTCTGGTGGACATTCCTGCAGTCAGCATGCCAATTGCACGCTCCCTCAAAACATGCAACATTTGTGGCATTGTGCTGTGTGATAAAACTGCACATTTTAGAGTGGCCTTTTATTGTGGCCAGCCCTAAGGCACACCTGTGCAATAATCATGCTGTCCAATCAGCATCTTGATATGCCACACCTGTGAGGTGGATGGATTATCTCAGCAAAGGAGAAGTGCTCACTAACACAGATTTGTGAACAATATTTGAGAGAAATAGACCTTTTGTGTACATAGACAAAGTCTTAGATCTTTGAGTTCTGCTCATGAAAAATGGGGGCAAAAATAAAAGTGTTGCATTTATAATTTTGTTCAGTGTATGTGAATATATAGTAAAGTGTAATTTATTCCTGTGATCAAAGCTGATTTTCAGCATCATTATTCCAGTCTTCAGTGTCACATGATCCTTCAGAAATCATTCTAATATGATGATTTGATGCTCAAGAAACATTTATGATTATTATCAGTGTTAAAAACAGTTTCAGATTTCTGTAAAAACCGTGATGCATTTCATTAATAGAGGTAGTTTAAAGGGTTAGTTCACCCAAAAATGAAAATTCTGTCAGTAATTACTCACCCTCATGTTGTTCCAACCGCGTAAGACCTTCGTTCATCTTCGGAACACAAATTAAGATATTTTTGATGAAATCTGAGTGCTGGATTCACTTCTCCATAGGCTGCTAGGTGGCCCAAACTTGCTGGCCCAGAAAAGTTATTAAAGAGATCGTTAATATAGTCCAAGTGACTACAGTGGCTCAATCTTAAGTATATCAAGCGACGAGAATACTTTTTGTGCGCAAAAACAAACAAAAATATCGACTTTATTCCACTATTAATTTCCTTCTCTCTGGGCCTCGTAGTGTTTTTGCGCTGCGCGTCTGTGTTATACGTCATCACGCATCACACACATGACAAGCGTCGGCCAATAGTGAGCCTACGTGGTGACGTGTAACACAGACGCGCTGCGCAAAAACACTACGAGGCCCAGAGAGAAGGAAATTAATAGTGGAATAAAGTCGATATTTTTGTTTGTTTTTGCGCACAAAAAGTATTCTCGTCGCTTGATATACTTAAGATTGAGCCACTGTAGTCACTTGGACTATATTAACGATCTCTTTAATAACTTTTCTGGGCCAGCAAGTTTGGGCCACCTAGCAGCCTATGGAGAAGTGATCAGCTCTCAGATTTCATCAAAAATATCTTAATTTGTGTTCCGAAGATGAACGAAGGTCTTACGGGGTTGGAACAACATGAGGGTGAGTAATTACTGACAGAATTTTCATTTTTGGGTGAACTAACCCTTTAAGTATCACTTCAGGTCCTTCTACACACTGAAACACTTCTGACATTAATCATGTTCATCCAGATCAAAAAGTCGTCAATCTAATCAAATCCCTGCAGTCACAAGCTATAAACTCATAAAGTCAGTCCAACTGCAACTCTAAAGAACAAAACAATATATCCTAGTGTACACTAATCAACATAAATAACCAGATAGATGAACGTATCTGTGACCAATATCAAAGTTACCAATCTAAACGCTTCAAAAAGAGAAGCGCCCTACGAAATATTGATGCAGAGATCTGCATAATCTTAATTCATAATCTGCTGCATAATGTGTTTCCAGAATAATAGTTTTTAAATAAACAGGGTTTTTTTACATTTTGAGTTTTACTCCATGAATCATCTATTCAGAAAAAGCAACGTGACAGAATAAACTGACATTTAAATCAGACGTTATACTGATAAAACAAACCATAAAAACCACACTGGCCACACGAGACTGATGATCTGCGGCTCAGTGAGGTCACAGGGGTCAGAGGTCAGAGGTCACCGCTGACAGTGACATAACAGGCCATCAAACATCCCTCAGGACACTCGAGCTCCAGCTGACCAGAACACTGACTGATAGAATCGTCACACAAATGCTCAACACGACGTATTATTTTACGCAACAGAACATGGACATAAAAATGGTGTAGAACAAGGTTTTCTCAAAGTTATGAACAACCAGTAACATTAATAGAACATTAATTTAGTGTTCTCTGGAGTTTAATAATGTTCTCAAAACATCAGCACAAAAACATAATTTATACAGCGTTCATGGAATGTTTCAGTTGGACGTTCATGGAATGTTTTTTAAATGTAACGACTTGCTTCGGAACATTCAGAGAACATTCAAAAGTAACGTTCCCATAATGTTTGAAGAATGATACAATGGAATGTTCACTTAACGATCATATAAGAAAGAAAAAAACATTTAAAAAACTGATTTATAACACGCAGCTTTGTTTGATGCGTTGACGTAATTTCCACTGAAACAGGAAGCTAAGGCGGGGCATATTGAATGGCTCCTCCCCCTTTTCAAACAGCCAATAGCGTTTAGTTCACCTCACAGACTGACAGCACCATGGAAGCGAATCCGAGTAAATTCAACAGTAAAGATGTGAATAAATTCTAGCCATTTCATTCTTAACCAACGTACAAGAAAAACGAAATAAAACTTGAGCGTTTGAGCAACCGAACACACACTCCAACACATATTACGTGACGTTTAACGCTCGCTTCGGCCACGTGGTGTTTATAGCATAGGGGGCGGAGCTTCAGATTCTAGAGAGCATTTGATTGGACAGAAGATGTGATGAGAAGGGATGACGTCACAAAAATCCATGACCCATTTTAGTGGAAGTGAGAGACTGAGTTTTGAATGCTTATATCTCCTAAATGCCAATTTTGTCATTGTTTTGGAGCACACCAGCTTATTCATAACCTTAAGGCTAACATATTCATACTAAAAGATAAAAAACTTACATTTTGTTTCCAGGGGGCCATTAAAGGGAACATTAGCTAAACGTTCCTATAATATATTTTAGTTAGCTGGGAATATTTTACAGTTTGGTTTGTTTCATTATTACGATCAGGCAGAGTTCATGTTAGGACACTGAAGACAGTGAACCCTGTCTGGAGGAAGACATGCATGTGCTAACCTGAACTACTCAGGATAAACACAGGAATTACTCAATCCTGCTGGATCCGTTCGGCACATTAAACCAAGAGTTATGTCGATTGTTACAGAGATCACTAAATATAGGCTAAGACAGTAAATTATAAGCACATTGTGCAAAGATTTAATAAAACCCTTCATAAATACTTAGGATTTATACTCAATAAACTGAATTTCAAGCAGAAATGAATGAATAAACTGAAGTCAGGCTTCACTGGATTCATAGATCAGGCCGAGATCCGTCATATAAACCAGCACACATCACTCCTGTCTCAATCTGGGTCCAGTGAGGCTAACAAAGCAGAATTATGCAATTACCTTTTTTATTCCTTTGTGGAAACAAGCTTCAATAGTATTCTTACTCTAAAAACTGCTAAATGGTACAGCCACAGTCCGTTCTGCACTTCTTTAGTGTGTTCTCTGCAAGTACTCATTAATATTTTACACTAGTAGCCAAAGCCTCACATCTGAACACAGCAAACGCTGACCCTGCTGCAGAGAGCCTGACTGACAGCTGTCAATCACACTGAAAATCAAACAGGAAGTCCTTCCTGAAGCTTGAATATGTGGATGTCAGTGTGAACAGACTGAACATTCAATACAACAGGTATACAGAATCTTTATGCAGCTCTTCATTAAGGACAGTAAGAGCTTTACACAGTTATTGAACTCAACTGAATTGTCTTTTTAGAGCTGAATCAGATTTTTTCTCATATTTGATTTGATTATTTTCCTGTTTATTAAAAGTCAAGTTGCTTTTGAACGCTCTGAACTCTAGAGATAAAGCTGACTCGACTATCTTCCTTCCGAAGATTTTCTGTGAATAACGACTTAAACGTGAACGTGTGTCTCGCACAAAACTATCACATGACTTCGGAAGACTTGGAATACCGCGCTCAACCCAGCTGACAAAAATATATTCCAAGAACGTTTCGCTAACGTTCCCGTTAAGTTATGAAAACATTCTTTCTGAATGTTCTCTGAACGTTCCATGAATGATGTATAAATAGTGTTTTTGTGCTGATGTTTTGAGAACATTATTAAAGACTCTGAAAGAATGTTGTATTAATGTTAGTGGAAGAACATTTGTTCAGAACTTTGAGAAAACCTTGATGCTTTTATTGTCCTTCATCATTTTGATCAGTGTTGGGGAAAGTTACTTTTAAAAGTAATGCGCTACAATAATGCATTACTCTCTAAAAAAGATACTAATTGCGTGACTTAGTTACTTTTTATGGAAAGTAATGTGTTGCGTCAACTTTTCTCACCTGGGCTTGCTTATTTGTTTTTAATCATAATACATTTTTTTTTAATTGCCAAATTTTAATGCCCTTTCAAACCAAAAGTGAACTGAATAATGTTTCCGCCACAGAATAAGACATTCTAAAAGATAATTGCGACTTTTTATCTCACAAATGCGAGTTTACATCTTACAATTCTGACTTTTTCTCACAAATGCGAGATATAAAATCAGAGTTGCGAAATATAAACATGCAATTCTGAGAAAAAAAGTCAGAACTGTGAGATAAAAAGTCATTTTTAGATAAAAATCAATTACTTTTTTTATTTTTTTATTCTGTGCCCAAAACAAGCTTCCATTGATTCACGTTCAAGAATCAGATGAAGAAATCAAACACAAATGTGATGTTAATTTAAAGTCATCTTTGCTTATTCGAATGGTTGAATTGTATCATCAGCAGCAAAGATATATTTGTGTTATTCTGAGTTTGCATTTGACTGTTTTTATTCTGTTTGATGAATGCTGAATATGTTTTTGTGCAGGTGAGATGAGTAAATGCACGCTCACATTTAGTCTAGAACTAATAACCATCATGGTCACACACAACACCTCTGCATTTACTACCGATTTCTCTCACAAAAGTAATCTGATTATGTTACTTGAAATGCGTTACGCCCAACATTGATTATGAACTATAGACCTTATGTAGCTCCGCCCCTTTTCAGCGCTGCACTCACTGTCTTTTGACTTCCGGTCTGTATTTTCACAGCGATTCTGCGTGTTTAATAATGAACAGCTCGTTTTAAAATCTTCCCGGTTGACTGACATTTGTTAAGTCTTCTGCTTTAAACATTACATTTCCTCATGATAACTTTCGTTAACTTTACATTAAGTAAATCCACTTCAAAAGCGAATTACTCCTGGACAGCAGCGCCATAGAGATATACAGAGCGACCGCAAAAACGGAAGTTAAAAGACAATATTCTAAAGATGGCGGCGCCCTCGTTTCTCTGCCGCATAAGGTCTATAAAGATCCACACAAACGAGTTTCTCCCCAGACAGCAACAGAGTGTCGGCCCAGATCCGACCCACACATGGATTCCACACATGTGGGCCGACACTCTCTGGGATTCAGATGCAGAACAAGCATGATTTCGATCTCCTACCCTCCAGAAAGGAAAATAAGTCATTTTTGCTTATTCGTATGGTCGAATTGTATCATCAGCAGGAAAGATATTGGTTAATAAAGTGAGATTAAATACATAAAGTAGGCTATATTTCTCACAATTTAGCATATTTAATTATTGGAGGTTTGCGTGATATTCTGAGCTTGCATTTGATTCCGTTTGATGGATGCTGAACGTGTTTTTACACAACGTAGTGTCGGCCAAGATCCGACTCACATCCGGGCCGTGTGGACTCCAGATGTGGGCCGGCGCTATGTTGCTGTCTGGGCAGATTTTCTTGCTTTTTTGATAGTTTTTCTGATGTCAACCCAGACAGCAACATAGTGCCGGCTCACATCTGGAGTCCACACGGCCCGGATGTGGGCCGGGTCTGGGCCGACACTACGTTGCTCTCTGGGATTCAGATGC
>CM038631.1:40781354-40791354 GCA_021554675.1 Leuciscus idus
AAGAAGAGCAGTGACATGCATTAAACGATGCTTTCAAGCCAACTTGAGCTCTGGAGATGTTGAAGATCCTCCAGTTTCCTTCATCTTGATCTGAAATCACAACAAACACACATGTGAGAGAAAATACAGGAGGATTGTGACACAACCTGAGCTGGACCTCGAGTCGCTCGGTTCGCGTAGAGAGTCGACTCCAGAAGATTCGATTCCTCGACTCTGAATATCCACGAGCCCTTCACGCGCATCTGAGAAAACAGGTGATAATTCATAAATAAATGAGTTAATGCATCAGTCTTCTATAACACAAGTGCACATCAGTAATGATGAATGGAGGCTCAGACTGAGATCAGCACTGCTTTCTTCACACTCGCGCGGTTCTTCCGCACGTCAGTTTGCGCAGTGGACTAGTCATCACGGACACACGAGCACAACTCGCGAAGAAACTCAAATAGAGTTGTTTTATTTCACTTTTCTCTACCTTTAGCGGGAACTCGGGTTTCTCAGTCAGTCACACGCGGATCCTCTCTGTATATGCGCGCGCGCCGGACGACACCAGCTGATCTGTGACGTAGCACCTACGCAACTTCCGTTAACAGCACAGTTTACGACATGCTCGTACTTTATGTATTTCAGATTAATTACAATACGTTTGGTACTATATATATATATATATATATATATATATATATATATATATATAACACTCGTTTGTATTAATATATGGTTGTGATAAATAAAAAAACACGAAGCAGAAAATGAACGAGAGAACGTGGATAGCGCTGCCAGAGATACTGTAATGATGGGGAATGTAGTCTTTCACCACGAAATCATCTTTTTGTGAAGTTTCTTCTGAAACTGTAGGCCATTTGTTTTGGGACTGTCCTGTTGCTCAGTCTTTCTGCAGTAATGTTAATGCCTTGATTGTCCAAAATGTGTTCAGGGATTTTTCCTTATCTTACAGACATTATTTTGAGGTTTTATATTAATGACAAGAATCTAATCAAAGAAAGTTTTTGTATTAACCTCCTTTTATTTATTATTGGAAAGTTTTATATCCATAAATGTAAATATACAAAAAGTAAACCCCACTTTGACATCTTCAAACTAGAATTTAATTTGTACTTAAATACTAAATAGAAAGCTATAAAAACATCTAGAACTTGTGCCGTTTAATATTCTTTCATAATATGCTTTTATTAATTTGTTGTGTCTCCCTTGTTTTTCTTTTCTTTCTTTTACATCTCTTGACAACTCATTTTCAATAGGTAAATTAGTCTTCTTTATATTCTTTTTCTTGTTGACTATTGAACTATAACTTGTTTATTGTCTGAAAGTTAGTTTTTGTGTCTTAGTATGTGCGAATTCGGCACGATTATATTATAATTCGGGCTGACGGCTTCAGCAGAAGTATATACCGTCAATTAACATCCTTGGAACTCACAGTAGGACTGTATTAAATGGTTTGTAAGTTATTGTTAAAAATCAATTTCCATATGGAGAAAATGAGTGGAGTTTTTACTTCCGGGAACTGTGTAAACTCCAAACATAGATAAATAGTGGCAAACTACGACGTACTGACGTCTGTCTCGCACTGACATCCGTTAAAAACAGTATTTTGTCTCTTCCCCAGTGAACCGAAGCATTACGCTTTTTGTGTTGACTTCGGAGTCTCTCTTTACAGCGGCTCTGACACTGCTTCTGTACGACAGTCGCGGACGCTTTACGGCAGAGTCAGTATCTGTGAGGGTGAGCGAGATATGCTTATTTTCTTCATTATTATATTACTTTCTTCGTTCTAATGACTTATAAACAGCTTTACAGTGATGAAGTGAACGCTTAAACGCATAACAGCTCTGCATGAGCTCAGTGTTCACTGATGTTAGTGTGTTTCTAGAGCTCTTTTCCAGACAACACAAACAAACACAAAGTAACCCATTAAAAGCGTCATAAAAATGTTGCGATGCACTTTATGGTGATTTACAGACACAAACTGTTGTTGTATGGAAAAGAGACGCATGCACATCCATCAAGTGAAAGCAAGGTTTTGAACTACTCGAGAAGTTTGTTGCGAGTCTAAAGTGTTGCTTTACCTGCACAGGTGAAGAGGTTTGATGCGAGGAGCGCTGAGCTTCTTCTGTCTGGTGTGTGTGTGTGTGTGTGTGTGTGTGTGTGTGTGTTAAGCCATCCGATGTGTGTATGACTCTTCTTTCAGCCGAACACAACCACAGTTAGGGTGAATTGCCATAAATATGGGACATTATTTGCATTTCTGTGACATATTTTGATGTGTAGCCAAAACATTAAATCCACATCCAATACCATTTTAAAAACCCCAGGATGTGTCCTAATCAAATCAAAAGAGAAACGGCAGAAAACACATTCATAAAAGAAATGATAGACTTATTAGTGCGGTTCCCTAATGTGGGACGCTGAAAAGGCCAAAATCACCGACTCATGTGGAATAGTAAAATCTTCTTAAGTTAGTAATTCTCTTGGTTATGGGAGGATGAAACATGGAGAATTGAACTTCATCAGACAAATAATACATTATGATAGTTTTGATGCATTGATTATAAAGACGTTAAACAACTATTATCATAGGCTTATGTTGTGTAGACAGATAAAGAGTTAAATGCACAGTCACAGTTCCTGACTGTTCTCTAGTTCATCTCAACAACAAACACATACAACCACATTAAGCATCGCCTAGGCTATTTGAAGGCTTTGATTGATTGATTGAAAACTTTATTGAACAACAACAATCAACACAAAGTGTTCAAAAGGATAAAAACTCAAAAAAGCCCAAAGGCTTGTTTCCATTGTGGTCCTTAAGATGGAAGATGAGTAACAGTACATGGACTAACAACATTGAGGACAATGAAGGAAGAGGGCATAAAAAATACAAACAAAATAAAACAGATAAAACACAATAAAACAGACGAAACAAGGACTAAATTCCCAGATAGACAAGCAGACAATACAGTATTCCTGCTACTTCAAGGATTTCTATTTCTTTTCTTTTTTTCTTTATAAGTTTAATAACCAATTTTTTATTGAAAATTTAAACTGATAATAGGAAGAGCTCAACAGTTTAAGGTTTGAAGGTAAACCGTTCCCCAAGACCGCTGTAGAGTATAGAGTAGTTCCCCACACAGCTCTTAAAGCGGCAGGGCCTGTAATCTGTGGATCTCCCTCTGGTAAAGTAATTGTGCGTATCACTAATTTTTGAAAAGTAATCACATAAATACTTGGGTGCCAGATTATTTCTTATCTTATAAACTAAACACAGTTTAAGTTGAGAAACCCTCTCCTCCACTCTGAGCCACCCAAGACTGGAGAAATGGTCAGGAAGAAGATGAATTCTAGGATGTAATTTAAGGATCACTCTGATTAGTTTATTTTGACAGATCTTTATTTTTTTAAGTGATACTAAGGCAAAATATACAATCTTGCAACTTGCTAAAAAAAAAGAACCACATCTTGAACAAACCTTAAACATCTGCAGTAACAGCATTAGTACAACAACACTAAAACCCTGTAAATAATCATTTCTGACGGACTGAAGTGCTGTCCCACATTAGGCTGATCACACTGTCCCACTTTCCCAAACCACATGTCCTAAAGTGGGACACTTGAAAATTTGATAAAAATATATAGTCTATACATACAAAGTGATACAAATTTTTTTATGGACAAACATTTCATAAGCACATTAGGCCAAAACGTGGCAGGATTGTTTTGTTTAAAATTAACCTGTTAACTGTCACCCCCCTTTTTTTGATTAGACATGAAAATGCACATTTCGAACTTAAATGGTTGTAATTAAAGAATGCTTTTGTGTATAGACGTACAATTGGTCTTGTTTTAAAGAAGACATTTGGCAGATTTTTGTAGAAGTGAAATAAATTAAGAAAGTGAAACAGAAAAAAAGTTATAGAAGTTTAAGTTTATGGAAATGTACGATGTAAAAAATTTAATTATTCATATTTTATATGAAATATATATTTTTAAAACCTGGGCAACTCTAAAACTGCAAAAAAATCGAAGTCAAAAATCTGAACAAGTTGTGTTTCAAAATTTAGGTTGATATCTCAAAAAATGAGCTTTCAGTAAGATTTTGTTTGGGCGCAGTACCAAACTTTTTCACTAGGTGACAACCAGACTCCATTACTGCCCATATAAGGGCGCCTCCATTTCCATATGTGGTTTGAACCATTATTTCCATAATTTTCATACAATTTATGAAGTAGACATTCTATTCAGAAGTAATATGGGAAGTTTGGCAGATTTTGATATGAATTCAGCCTCTTCTTTAATGATTTTTCATGTTCATTGCCATCTCAAAATATAGGTCTGAACACGCCTTAGGAATATGAAAATATTCTTGTTGCAAATTGATCAATTACGGCTCCTCTGTAATTTATTTTGAAAATCAGTCACCACATATGAAAACTAGAGATTGTAAGCTTTCAAATGATATATAGTTTGTCAAGATTAGTTTAGGTTTAGTATAGGATATTACTGTTTTAAATATGTAATGGATTTGGGCCCACCGGTGGGCCCGTGACAGTTAACAGGTTTTTAATATATATTCCTTAATATCAAGTCTGTCAAAACTCTGTCACTGACATTTGGGTTGTCTGATGATATACCCTCATTTATGACTGGAAACTTCTTGAGAGGTCATGTGATTTTGATTACATGACACCACAGCTTTGGCTAACCCATAGTTTCACTGGCATACATTTACAGGCAAACCAGAATATATTCACACACCTTCAACATTTCTCACATCATCACAGTTTATTCACTATAGTTTAGAAAATGGTAATAAAATATGAGCAGAACTCAGAGTTATGAACTCAGCTGATATTGGACTGGTTTTGTCCGTCCTTCTGTTAGACTGTCTCACACATGAATTATGTTGAATATCTGTCAGCTGTTAAATTTAACTACACAATTAGATAATACCAGTTTAGCTCAACCAATCACCAAGCAATGCTTCATTTTGTTCAGTCTGTGTGTAAAAAGAGCATTAGCAATTAAAGACAAAACACTTCAGCAAAACATGATCAGCTCAAAGTGTCCCAATCATTATTGCTCCCAGAGTTTTACTGGTAGTCACTGAATGTAGAATATTTGGGTATAATATGTCACAGTTTACTTTATCTTGCTCTCCTCACTTACATTAATGAACTATAGTGTCCTGATCACACTAGTGAAACAATATCAGAAATTATATCTGGTGTCTGAATAATCTTTGGTTTGACTGTATTTGTGTTGTCTACACTAGATTTTAGGTGTCCCACATTAGACAGTGTCCCACTTTAGGGCAATTCACACTATATTAAAACAAATATCCAAGCTTTATTATGGGAGTGAATCGTTCCTGAGATTTTGAAGCCCAAAAAAGTAATGGGATAATTAAACATTTATCCCAGACAGCAACACAGTGTCGGCCCAGATCCGGCCCACATCCGGTACGTGTGGATTCAAATGCCTTGTCCAAACACACACACACACACACACACACACACACACACACACACACACACACACACACACACACACACACACACACACACACACACACACACACACACACACACACACACACAGTGGTCTTTGCTCTTGACCACTTGTCTACTTCAATGACGTATTTCCCCTATTTGACCCAAGTGTTGAAGTAGGCGTAAAGACTTCAAGTGTGTGTAAAACTTTTGATTACTCGATGGGACACATTTATAGTCGTCCAAAAAATGCAAGTGTTTGCAAAGCTTTTATTTATTATTTTTTCAAATACTTTGCATTTTAAAATAAACTTCTACATGTGTGTTCAGTAGTCGCTGTGTACTAACACAATACACACATTTGAAATTGTGGTGCTTCTAATTAAGTGATAAAAACAGTTGCAAATGTTGTACAAAGTAGGCCTACACACACTATACTCATCTTTGCACAAATAAAATGTGCAACACTTTATGTTTTTACTACCGAATTATATGCATCTAATTAATTTAAATTACAGTGCAATGTTTTCCTGGACATCTCGCGATCTCGGGGCACATGAGTTCCCGAACATAATGCATGATGGGATACGCTAGCGCAGTGTGGGTTTAGTGTGCATTAAGGGCACTGCACTTTTAAGACAGTCTTGCACACTCCCTGTAGCGTTCACACACTCTCAAGTGGCCAAGACCACAAGTGTGTGTGTATTCTGACAAGGCAATCTTCTTAAATTAAAGCGGCTGTAAGCTGTTTGTTAGGCTGCTATCTGGCCAATAGCAGTGAGGTATAATGGTGCATTCAAGTCCTCCTGGGAAGCTCGTGTTACGACGGCAGGAGCGTTTTCGTCGGAGTAAGATGGCGGTGTACTTTCTCTTAATTAATTACAGAAAAATACAGCAAGGTTCTTAAACTCTAGTTCTAGAAAATGAAGAATAAATAAATGTGCATCAGGTGGGCTTTGCTTTTGTATGTTTTCAATTCATTTATGAAGCCACTGCAATATTGTTATAGGCTATAACAGCCTCATATTCTGTGATTAGAACTTCGCTGTAAATAGAAAAGCTTGATAATATCACTGCTAAATCCTGTAAGTATTGTGTTATTCCGCCATGTTTCTCACTGACGCCCACAACTCGTACAGATCGGGGCTTAAAGAAAATCCCGAGCTTCCCACTCGTATATACGACATTGTGGCGGCGATCATGTGCGTTCAACTCGTAACTACGATCTTTATGAGATGACTTGAATGCACCATTTGGCATTTTTAAGACATGGGACAGTCTTCCACACTTACTCCCTGTAGTGTACACACACTCTCAAGTGGCCAAGACCACAAGTGTGTGTATTCTGACAAGGCACGTGTACCGGATGTGGGCCGGATCTGGGCCGACACTATGTTGCTGTCTGAGATCCCTTTAACGTCACTGTTTTGTGTGTGTGTGTGTGTGTGGTTTGTTCAGTCGCTTCTGTCGGGTGTTTTGATGCTGCCGGTGTTGCGGTGGATCGGATCGCGCTCGTTCTCCATGGCCACGGAAACACACTCCTCTGGCACACACTCGGCGGCCTTCGTGACCTGCCCGAACGACACGGTGGCCAAAGAGCTGGCCAGGTACTGAGGGAACATGAGGTGCACACACTGAGTCCTGAGGGAACATGAGGTGCACACACTGAGTCCTGAGGGAACATGAGGTGCACACACTGAGTCCTGAGGGAACATGAGGTGCACACACTGAGTCCTGAGGGAACAGAGTCTCCATCTACGGAGAGCCTTGGCACTTCCTATTAGCCCCATTGTATCGATCTTGGTTGCAGTTCCATTAGAGTTCCACTGGAGGTGATCGCGGGCGATCTGTGATTTGTTGAAACACCATTCAGAACACTTGCTATAGAGCTGGTAAGTCCCGCCCCTTCCGCTAACCCCACTGGACCTCTAGGTTGAAAAATCGTCAATGCAAGTGAATGTGAGAAAATAATTATTTTCTGGTCCCGTTTGAATTGTGCCATGAATGTGAACATATGTTGTCTGTGAATTTTTTATATAATTTTTCGTGTGAAGAATGCTACAATTTAGCGGGTAGAAGTTTGACACGGTTAGACTTTGTGTGAGAGCACTTTGTGGACTACAACCTAGTTTTTACATCAGACGGGACTCTGAAGAAAGAACAGCCCATTTGGTTTGAATGGTGACATTTGGGTACAAAACACACAGGCATCTCGATCGGTCTCCATAGATTATCGCAGCATTAGCACCGTGATTTGACAAGTGGAGGGAAAATGTGTTATGGGGTGACGTCACATAGGCGACATGTAGTCTTTCTTGTTATGTCTTTTCCACAACTACTAGCCAAAGAATCATACAATATACTGTCAAACTCGTTACATGAAAAATTATATAAAAAATTCACAGACAACATGTTCACATTCATGGCACAATTCAAACGGGACCAGAAAATAATTATTTTCTCACATTCACTTGCATTGACGATTTTTCAACCTAGAGGTCCAGTGGGGTTAGCGGAAGGGGCGGGACTTACCAGCTCTATAGATGCGGAAAACGGAGAAAATCAAACCTGATCAGAATTATTTTATGCCGGACGAAAGTTTCGGAGGCGGTGTGTAGACGTTAGACGTGAGTGACGCAACGTGAGGTCGTGTTAATCTTTTAACGTGTGGAAATGTCGGACCTAAAGACATGAAATACCTAGAGCTATTTTATTTCAGCTGGTTGTAATTAACATTTCTACAGAGCTTAAGTATTCTATACAAAATATGTATTTTACAAAAAATTTGGAGTCTGAAAATGCTGGGAAGCCGAAGCCGAGCGTCTAACCGAGCGTCTAACTGAGCGTCTAACCGAGCGTCTAACTCTAACCGAGCGTCTAATTCTAACCGAGCGTCTAACCGAGCGTCTAACTGAGTGTCTAACCGAGCGTCTAACCGAGCGTCTAACTGAGCGTCTAACCGAGCGTCTAACTCTAACCGAGCGTCTAACTCTAACCGAGCGTCTAACCGAGCGTCTAACCGAGCGTCTAACTGAGTGTCTAACCGAGCGTCTAACCGAGCGTCTAACTGAGCGTCTAACCGAGCGTCTAACCGAGCGTCTAACTGAGCGTCTAACTCTAACCGAGCGTCTAACCGAGCGTCTAACTGAGTGTCTAACCGAGCGTCTAACTGAGCGTCTAACTGAGCGTCTAACCGAGCGTCTAACTCTAACCGAGCGTCTAACTCTAACCGAGCGTCTAACCGAGCGTCTAACCGAGCGTCTAACCGAGCGTCTAACCGAGCGTCTAACCGAGCGTCTAACCGAGCGTCTAACCGAGCGTCTAACTCTAACTGAGTGTCTAACCGAGCGTCTTACTGAGCGTCTAACCGAGCGTCTAACTGAGTGTCTAACCGAGCGTCTAACTCTAACCGAGCGTCTAACCGAGCGTCTAACCGAGCGTCTAACCGAGCGTCGTCTAACGG
Source organism: Leuciscus idus (assembly GCA_021554675.1). Taxonomy (NCBI): domain Eukaryota; kingdom Metazoa; phylum Chordata; class Actinopteri; order Cypriniformes; family Leuciscidae; genus Leuciscus; species Leuciscus idus. Next base: position 40,790,325 of record CM038631.1, read on the forward strand.
AGCGTCGTCTAACGGAGCGTCTAACTGAGCGTCTAACTGAGCGTCTAACCGAGCGTCGTCTAACGGAGCGTCGTCTAACGGAGCGTCGTCTAACGGAGCGTCGTCTAACGGAGCGTCTAACGGAGCGTCGTCTAACGGAGCGTCGTCTAACGGAGCGTCGTCTAACGGAGCGTCGTCTAACGGAGCGTCGTCTAACGGAGCGTCGTCTAACGGAGCGTCGTCTAACGGAGCGTCTAACGGAGCGTCTAACGGAGCGTCGTCTAACGGAGCGTCGTCTAACGGAGCGTCGTCTAACGGAGCGTCGTCTAACGGAGCGTCGTCTAACGGAGCGTCTAACGGAGCGTCGTCTAACGGAGCGTCGTCTAACGGAGCGTCGTCTAACGGAGCGTCTAACGGAGCGTCTAACGGAGCGTCTAACGGAGCGTCGTCTAACGGAGCGTCGTCTAACGGAGCGTCGTCTAACGGAGCGTCGTCTAACGGAGCGTCGTCTAACCGAGCGTCGTCTAACCGAGCGTCATCTAACCGAGCGTCTGAGTGTCTAACCGAGCGTCTAACCGAGCGTCGTCTAACGGAGCGTCGTCTAACGGAGCGTCTAACGGAGCGTCTAACGGAGCGTCGTCTAACGGAGCGTCGTCTAACGGAGCGTCGTCTAACGGAGCGTCTAACGGAGCGTCGTCTAACGGAGCGTCGTCTAACGGAGCGTCTAACGGAGCGTCGTCTAACGGAGCGTCGTCTAACGGAGCGTCGTCTAACGGAGCGTCGTCTAACGGAGCGTCGTCTAACGGAGCGTCGTCTAACGGAGCGTCGTCTAACGGAGCGTCGTCTAACGGAGCGTCGTCTAACGGAGCGTCGTCTAACGGAGCGTCGTCTAACGGAGCGTCTAACGGAGCGTCGTCTAACGGAGCGTCGTCTAACGGAGCGTCGTCTAACGGAGCGTCGTCTAACCGAGCGTCGTCTAACCGAGCGTCATCTAACCGAGCGTCTGAGTGTCTAACCGAGCGTCTAACCGAGCGTCTAACCGAGCGTCTAA
>CM038631.1:40798854-40873854 GCA_021554675.1 Leuciscus idus
ACAGCTTCAGATTGTTGTGGAAACCGTCATACAATTTATTTTTCAGGATTCTTTGATGAACAGAAAGTTCAAAAGAATAACATTTATTTAAAATAGAATCTTTTATAACAGTATAAGTGTCTTTACTGTCACTTTTGATCTATTTAATGCATCCATACTGAATAAAAGAAAACAAAAAGAAAACCTACGGACCCCAAACTTGTCAGTTATATCCTACATTAACGCGGTGTCTCTCTCTGGGTGGAACACGGCACCTGACGCACATTCGCAGAAGGTTTGTTCGGAATACGTGAAATGCACATGTAATTTGTGAATCGGATTGCAACGTTTTGAACAGAATTTAGAATCTCAAATCAGAGTGAGGAAAATTAGTGCATGTAAACATACCGATTTTTTCCAGTTTCCTGCTCAATAAATGACATTACACGATATCTAAATAAAGAATACGAGCAAAGGCCGTGTTTTCTTGGCAGTGTTGAACGGACACTGTTTACATGCAACCAAATAATCCGTTAGTAATCGGACTGAAAGCTTTCATGTGAACACCTTATTTGATCCGATTGAAGTTTCGATCAAAGTTTATTCCTTTTCAAGTTTATTTTATTCCATTAAATTGAGTGGTTTACTGAAAGGAGTGGTTTATTCCTTTTCTAATCCAATCGAGAGATTATGTAAACACTTGATCGGATTGAAAACCGAAACTGAAAGGACTGCGCATGTGCAATGACGTTGATAGCGTCATGACGTGACGGGCATTTTTACTGCGTGATAAAGGCCAATTTATACTTCTGCGTCGAGTGTACGCCGTAGTGTACGTCGTAGGCTACGCACGTAGGCGACGCCGTCGTGAGCATTTATACTTCTGCGAATGTCTGTGTTGCTCTGCAGTTACACCGCCGAAACGCTAGTTGGCGCGGGTGGGTTTTAATGTTCCAGTTCCACTGTGTTTACATTCCTCGCGGCTATTTTGAGTTTAGGTTTCTACGAGCAATGGCGACTGAAGGAGTCAAACAGATGGCTGTATTTCCGCACTTCTTCAAGCAATCTCTCGGTCACTTGGTCTATTTCCATGGCTCTTCACTGATCTTCGGAATTTAAAAATGGCGGGCAGGCGGTGCAGAGTGCAGAAGATCATTCCGGAAATGCGTGGGAGGAAACGCGATGCTATCCAGCCGACCAATCACAGATCTTGCGGTCCGCGTCGCCGCGACGCATAGTTACATTTTTGAGGAGGTGCGCGTCAGGGTACGGCGAAGGGTACGACGTATGGTACACGTCAATGCGTATGCTACGCCGTACCTTCTACACGCACCCGACGCAGAAGTATAAATTGGCCTTTAGTGTAAGAGCACGGCTCAACGGTTCATATGCTCACTGTCTCCAAATTATGACCAGAAATGGATAAATATTAAGTCTGCTGTTTAAAACAAATAAAGAACCAATGTAGGAGAATAGTTAGCTATTATGCGCAAACAGCGGCAGTGTAGTGCAGTGTGCGCATGTCAAAAACTCAATTCCGATTTGAATCTTGTGTTTGTAAACGCGCATATCAACCCGATCACATGTTTAGCGTTCACTATGTTCGGATTCATAAATCGGAATTAATTCAGTCCAATTGAAACAAAAGTTGTGCATGTAAATGTAGCCAGTGTTGCTCACAAGCAGCTGATCTCCAGGACCGAGCGTTTGTCCTTGCTGTTCTCCGACAGATGTGATATCCGCGCTCCGCTGTTCTCATGTGTCGAGCTAACGGATCGCTCCACGTCCGCTTTCCCAGTGTTTTCCTCGTTGCATCCGTTCCGGAGTTCGTTCTCCTCATTCTCTTCGATGTCGATCACCTTCAGGTGTTCCTTCAGGTCCAGTTCTCTTCGAATCTCCTCGAGCGGTAACGCAACCAATCCCGTTCCCGGTTGCTGATCGTGATTTTCCACACGTCTGGACGATCGGCACAAGGCTTTCCGGAATCCTCTTTTGAAGTTATCCGACAAGACGCCGTACAGAATGGGATTCGCGCAACTGTTAGCGTAGGAAAGAACCACGACGAAGTAATACAGGCCTCTGAACTCTCCCGGGAGAAGCACCAGCAGGTTCACGATGTTTAACACGTAAAACGGCAGCCAGCAGAACACAAACACGGCTACGACGATCACAACCATGCGCGTGATTTTGCGCTCAGACTTCCTGCGGCGGATAGACGTAGCGCGAACTTTTCGTCCGGAGCTGCGCACTTTCACAACGATCAGCAGATAACACAAGCAGATAACCGTCAGCGGGCCGAAAAACCCGACAGTCGAAGTGTAGATTATAAACGCCGCTTTCCAAACTTCCGCCGGCTCCGGCCACACGATGCTACAGTTCCCGTCGTCCTTCAAAACGCCGGCGAAAACCACAACCGGAAGAACCACCACGAAAGACACGGCCCACACGGTTGCGTTCACAGTCTTAGCCACACGAGGCTGGCGCCACCTAGAGCACTGGAGCGGATGCACTACAGCAAGATATCGATCGATGCTCATCACCGTCAGGCAGAAGATGCTAGTAAACTGGTTAATGGCGTCCACCGTCATGACCAGACGACACATTAGCGATCCGAAGGGCCACGAGAGCAGGCCGTTCTGCACGGCGAGAAACGGTAAACCCAGCATGAAGAGTTCGTCTGCGATGGCCAGATTGAGAATGTAAATATTCGTCACTGACTCCGCCTGGGAATATCGCAGAACGATGTGGATGACGAGAGTGTTTCCGATCAGGCCGACGACACACACCGTGATGTAGATTAGCGGGATGAGGATCCCGGCGACTCCCGGGCCGTAATACACCGATCCGCTGTCGGTCCAGTTCTCACTCGGAGAGAGAAACGAAGAGGACGAGTTAATCCACAATTCTGCTTCTGTTGTGGAGGGATGTGATGTTATTCGATGAACCTCCATCGTTGTAAAAGAGCGAATGACTCTCAACAGCTGTCCATCTGATCTATGAGTGAGAGAGAATATTGGTTATTGAGTGTGAAAAGTTTAATATTTAAGTGGTTTTTTTTACATTTTTGTCATGCCTTAATATATCTTGAATGTAACTCGACACCCTTGCCTTATTTAGTATACGCTGTTCTATGAATATGCAAATGAGCCCCGCCTCCACTCACTCACTCAGCTCAGAGATCCACTGGTTGACGATCACACGTTGATCTGATTGGTTACAAGGTAGTTTGTGACGTCAGAAACACCAGCGATTTCAAAGCGTGTGTTTGAGACTGTCTTTGGTTCACTGCAGTTTTAAGGAGGAAATACTCAGCAATGGTATCGACTTATGAATTTACACATGCTTTGTCTTACAGCAGATTAAAAACACCACATAGACACATAAACTACATTAAAACCTGGATTTACACCACAGGGGGACTTTAAAAATATCAGTAAACAATCATTAAACTGTACGCTTGCAAAATATGCATATTAGTACCTTGAAGGTACATATTACCTAAAGTGCACATATTAGCTTTTGTACCACTTTGTACCAGTTATCTAGTTCTCAAAACGTTAGCAAAAAAACATTTATATGGAAGTTCGTCTAACATTTTTTAAATGTAACTTCAGAGTGTTAAGAGAACATTCAAAAATAACGTTGCATAATGTTTGAAAAATTATACAATGTAATGTTTTTTTAACATTCATTTAAAGGGTAACTAAACCCCTGGTCAGAGCCTGACTCCACCCACTGGCAATAGCAATACAAAAAAGTAGGCAGAGCCCAGTGGAGAGGGGGCGTGCATCTGAGACGTATCTCTCTGTAGGCAAGGGCGTGGTTAGCTGGTACCCTCTGAAGAGGGCAGCACTCAGACGTTTTTACACCATATTTTGTAAAATTAAAACACTTTAAACACAAATGTCAAAAAAACTACTTGAATCAATGAACAGCACTAATAAAGCCCCAGTCTAACAGATCATTAACTAAAAAAAGTTGGTTTAGGGTTTAGTTACCCTTTAATCAAGATTGTTTTACTGAAACATTCATGTTTACAGCTGGTGTTTTAATCCGTGTCTTTTGTCCACTTTCACCCACTTCTGTCCTGATTTCTTCGAGAGGAGGGTCTTTGCGTGGTTTAATGTATACATACGTAAACATACGGAGAGCATCAGCTTTAGTTTCTGCTCTGACAGACACAAGACCCGTTCCATAATGTTACGCATTAGATCAGTAGTCGGAGAGCAGACGGACTTTAGTGGCTGTTCGAACACATTCGATCACATGAGCGTTTACACTACGAAAGCAATCCGGTCTAATGTGTTTTCACCTCCCTCTGGAAGTGTCGAAAGTGAACAAGCTCGAAGCGTTTTAGACCCCGTTTACAGCTGTATTTACCGTCGTCCTCTTGTGATCCCATCCACCAAAACGCTTCGTACAGTTTGTTTCCACTGCGTACACACATTTTCAAAACTTTGGCTTTTTATTTATTTCATTTTTTTTTACTTTATACACAAATCCAAGAATTGCACACACAAAATGCAAAATGCCTCACATCTCTTGCAAAATGAAGCACTGCATTCAAAATATCACAAACATTTGTCTTACGTTGCAAACACCTTTATGGAGGTATTTTTGGTGCAAAACTACTGAACGCCTGTGACAGTGGAATGTGTAGTTGTAGAGAATAGCCACACATGTGTATCAGTAAATTTGAAGTCACAGAGAGAAATGTTTTAAGAGTTGCAAACTTGTAGACTTTTTTTTATCTTCCACAAACACAACACAACAGTCACACCTTCTCAAATTCTTCATTGCAGGTGCACAAATCCTATTCTACAAATCACAAATTAAGAAACTCATACGCTCACATTTTTTGCTACAGTTGCTGCAGTGAATATGGTGCAAAACGCATTTACACCCGCATCAAGAAATGTGAAGTCACGGAGAAATGTTGCTCATCTGCAAATCAGTATGTGAATTCATCCAATGAGAGTTGCACACTTGTAGAATATTTTCTCACAAATGTCTTGTATATTTTTCTAGCACAAACACAAGTACATAACTACAGCTGCTTGAATCTGCTGCGACCAATCTCAAACACTGTTTTTCGCTTTCAAGTGACAAGTTTCGCGCGCTCTCCCTTTTGCACCAAGTGCACCGTGAAATGTGGGGCAAAAGTGAGTTGTGCATCTGTAGAGGCAGTGGGCGGAGCCTACATGAATATTCATGAGTTTCCCGGGCATGCGCGCAGATCTGATCATTCTAGTTCACGCTCCTCGTTTCTCAGCAGGTTTAATGGATTATTTCAAAAAAGGTAAATATAGTTTCAGCGCGAACTTAAACTACAATTGTGTATCGTTTTGTTAAATTCATAATGTTTTTATTAATTCGTCACTGACTGAATGATTGCTGGCATTCACTTCGTGTAGGCCTATATACAGTAGCTACAGCAAACTTCAACTCGCCGTATAAATTGCACCTTGCGAAGCTTTAAACCTGTGGCTTTTACTAATTATTATCATTTGTTGATTGCAATAAATTAAATAAACCTTCACAAATGTATCTGTGGGCTAACACTTTTTAAAATATATATAATATATCCTGGTGTGATTGTTCTTAAATTCTTGTTCGTTTAAATAACCCAAATCATTTAAGACCAAACTCAAGCATGAATGTGTTGCTTTAACACATACGTACAATTTGGATTAAACAAAATTGTATGGACAAAAGTGGATAAATTACATTTGATACAACTAGGTTACTGTAAATGAGAAACAAAAAACACTTAACATTATTTTACGGAATAAGGGCATGCGCGTGGAACTGCTCATTCTAGTTCACGCTCCTCGTTTCTCAGCAGGTTTAATGGATTATTTAAAAAAAGGTAAATATAGTTTCAGCGCGAACTTAAACTACAATTGTGTATCATTTCATAAAGTTCATAATGTTTTTATTAGTTTGCACGTTTTGTGCATTCGTTAATGACTAAATGATTGCTGGCATTCACTTCGTGTAGGCCTATATAAAGCACAGCAAACTTCAACTCGTTCATTTCGTTGTGCTTTTCCTCTGTACATCGCAATGCTTTAAACTGTCTTTTGTTATCATTTGTTGAATGTCACTGCAATAAAAAAAAATAAAAAAAATAACGTTCCACTTTTACCGTAAAACCAAAAATTCCAGAACACCTGAATGATTACAGCAACACTTATTTCCAACAGAAGAGCAGAATATTCCTAAATACATGAACCATTACCATTTAATTTATTTATTTCTAAGCTCTTCTGATACCTTACCTTATGAAGCTTTACAACTGTGTCATCTCTGGCAATAATGTCTGGGAAATAACTCCACAACCATATCCATGTCCAAATAAACATTTTGCACCCTATACTGATGTTTCTCTTTGTCATGTTCTTTCTTTGACCTTATGTGTTTCTCTGTGTGCCTGGATGATACACAATGATGACCATTGACACAAATGCATGATCTACTTCTGACTTGAACTCTTGAAAATGAAACCTTTAAACTTTGTTGGATCAATGTTAAAACATGACATTCTGGTATTTAAGATTTGCATGACAAAAGTTTGGAATCACTATGATTTAAGAAATGTTATACTTTTATAGCAGGCAAGGTCAATTTCCACACTTCATTAAAACCCTCTGGGGTCCTTCGGGTCCAAATGGACCCGAAGCGTTTCAATAAAAAAATGTAAAAAATCATAGCTTCATCGGAATGGTCCGAGATTTGGTGACTTTGTTGGTACTTGGTATATGAACACCCAAAAAAATTGGGGACAGGATTTGAATAGTCTAAGTGGTTGTAAAAAAAATAGTCACACTCAGGACCTTCGGGTCCAAATGGACCCGCCATAGGAAATGAATGGGAAATTGGCAAAAATGTGAAAATACAGAGTTTATTTGTGCGTACAATCTACAAATCAGCCACGATCCAGAAAAAAAGCACACAACAGTAAAGGGGTGAATCTATAAAACATCAAGAGTGCAAAACAGACACATCCACAAACACACACACACACACACACACACACAAACACACTTTTATACACATACACACTAATAAATTCAGATTACAAAAATCTGTTTTGAATTTTTAAAAATCACAGCTTCATCGGACTGTTATGAAACTAGGTGACTTTTATGGTATTAGGTATGTGAACACACAAAAATATTGAGGTCATGATCCAAGCATGCTAAGTGGTCGTCACACTTCTGCTCTTTGGTCAAAATGACCCCCATAAGAAATGAATGGGAAATTGTCAAAAATATGAAAACACAGAGTTTTTTTGTGCATACAATCTACAAATCAGCCAGGATGCAGAAAAAAAGGACTCAACAGTGAAGGGGTGAATCTCTAAAACATCAAGAGTGCAAAACAGACACACACACACACACACACACACACACACATACACACACACACACACACACACACACACACACACACACACACACACACACACACACACACTTATACACACACACACACACACACACACACACATACACACACACACACACACACACACACACACACACACACACACACACACACACACACACACACACACACACTTATACACACTAGAACACACACACACACACACACACACAAATGAAAGCTAATTTTAGGAAATGTGTGAAATGATAGAATAGCCTATGTAAATAGTATGCAAATAATTTAAATATATAGTTATGATATTTAAAACACTTTTTAATTTTTCTATTTTCCATTGTTTGATAATAATTATACTTTTACTGTTATTTTAGTTTTTTGATCATTATTTGATGTTACCAGTTACTCTTCATTGAATTTGTTCATTGAATTTTCAGTTACTGTTCATTGAATACTGTTCATTGAATTCAAAATGTTTATTGTGAAAGATTAATACAAATATTTGCATTTGCAAAAAGAATGGCATTTTTATTAAGTTAGAATTAAGTTAAAAATTAAACATTGGGTAACAAAATGCTTTCCATTTGTTCTCTTTCTAATGCAATGTTCAGGTTTGACTGTATTATAAAGTAAAATTGGAACTTCAAATTACCATTTAAACCAACCAACCAAACAAACAAAAAAAAAAGACAAAAATAGTCTTTGAGAATCTGTTATTATATTTTAAAATCAACAACCTCAAAAAAAATTGGCAAATATGTGCAAAAAACACTAGAATTCGCAAGCCTCTCTATGGAGAGCTGTAAATCCACTAGTGGTAAAAATGTGCTATTGCGTGATAAAAATGCTCAGTGTGTCCACCTGGTGGCACCCATCTCATTTCAAAAATTGCTTTCATGAGGCCTAGGCTTGACTCTAAAATGAAATACAGCTTTAATAAAAAAATAAAATAAAATTATATATATATAAGAAAATTCTATTATATTCAATGGGAAAAAATGGGTCATAATTATTGCATAAATATTAATTATAAATCATAAAATTATCTCAAAACACCAAAAAAGAAAAGAAAAAATATTATAAAAAACAAGTAAAAAAAAAAAATTATGATTTTTTTTTTATATATATGAATCCCGCCCTCCGGGTCCATTTGGACCCGAAGGTCCCAAGTGTGACTGTTAAACGAAGGACCCCCAACTGTGATAATAATCAGAAATGTTTCTTGAGCAGCAAATCACTATTAGAATGATTTCTGAAGGGTCATGTGACACTGAAATCTAGAGTAAAATGAGCTCTGCCATCACAATATATTTTTAAAAACATTAAAATAGAAAACAGTTGATAAAAATATTTCACAATATTACTGTTTTTCAGATAAATGTAGTCTTGGTCCCTTAGAGGTACCTTACCTTAGAACCTTACTAATACCAAACTTTTGAACCGTGTATATATTATTAAATCAAAACCAGCACAAGCACACCTTGCAATCAAAACATTAAAAATAATATTGTTACATTATTTTGCCAGTATGTTTGTAAATATATTTTTTTAGAACATCAAATTGGTGGCTTATTATATTCCGTAAAATAATGTTAAGTGGGTTTTTTTCTCATTTACAGTAACCTAGTTGTATCAAATGTAATTTATCCACTTTTGTCCATACAATTTTGTTTAATCCAAATTGTACGTATGTGTTAAAGCAACACATTCATGCTTGAGTTTGGTCTTAAATGATTTGGCTTATTTAAACGAACAAGAATTTAAGAACAATCACACCAGGATATATTATATATATTTTAAAAAGTGTTAGCCCACAGATACATTTGTGAAGGCGTATTTAATTTATTGCAATCAACAAATGATAATAATTAGTAAAAGCCACAGGTTTAAAGCTTCGCAAGGTGCAATTTATACGGCGAGTTGAAGTTTGCTGTAGCTACTGTATATAGGCCTACACGAAGTGAATGCCAGCAATCATTCAGTCAGTGACGAATTAATAAAAACATTATGAATTTAACAAAACGATACACAATTGTAGTTTAAGTTCGCGCTGAAACTATATTTACCTTTTTTGAAATAATCCATTAAACCTGCTGAGAAACGAGGAGCGTGAACTAGAATGATCAGTTCCACGCGCATGCCCGGGAAACTCATGAATATTCATGTAGGCTCCGCCCACTGCCTCTACAGATGCACAACTCACTTTTGCCCCACATTTCACGGTGCACTTGGTGCAAAAGGGAGAGCGCGCGAAACTTGTCACTTGAAAGCGAAAAACAGTGTTTGAGATTGGTCGCAGCAGATTCAAGCAGCTGTAGTTATGTACTTGTGTTTGTGCTAGAAAAATATACAAGACATTTGTGAGAAAATATTCTACAAGTGTGCAACTCTCATTGGATGAATTCACATACTGATTTGCAGATGAGCAAAATTTCTCCGTGACTTCACATTTCTTGATGCGGGTGTAAATGCGTTTTGCACCATATTCACTGCAGCAACTGTAGCAAAAAATGTGAGCGTATGAGTTTCTTAATTTGTGATTTGTAGAATAGGATTTGTGCACCTGCAATGAAGAATTTGAGAAGGTGTGACTGTTGTGTTGTGTTTGTGGAAGATAAAAAAAAGTCTACAAGTTTGCAACTCTTAAAACATTTCTCTCTGTGACTTCAAATTTACTGATACACATGTGTGGCTATTCTCTACAACTACACATTCCACTGTCACAGGCGTTCAGTAGTTTTGCACCAAAAATACCTCCATACACCTTTGCCCAAACCCTATATAAAATGCCTCATTCATATACATACAGTTATTTAAAACCTAAAGTGAGAATTAGTGTATGGTTTTGCAGATTTGGTGTGTCAGTGTCAGGTTTCAGAAATTGTGTGATAAGTAAGGATTTTGTGTGTAAGCAGTTAAAAAAAACTGTAATACAAGGTGTAAACAAGGCGTCAGTCCACTTATTCACGGCTTTGACTGTTCCAATATGGCGGACGGCTAACGTATTGCGGCCCATTGAAACGGCCGCTAACAAGGAATATATATCTATGACCTTAATGGGAACTAAGGAAAGCAGAACATTCTTAGAACACATTTTTGTAAGCTGGGTGAGTGAATAACTCCTTTAATACAACAATACAGTAAAACACAAGACTTAAATGTTTCCTGTCATCTTAATGGTGGTTGTAAATAATGACTGAATTGAGCGCAGCGGCACAGAAGCACGTCTTCGGGACGTGATCTCGCGTTTCTGGACCCCGACCGGGTCTCAACGAGCGTTAGGGTGATTAAAGAAAGGCCTGTGATTATGGATGATGTTCTGTCAGGTACCGTTTGGTGACGTTTATTCACCGTCTCTTATAACAGCGGATAATTATCGGCGGCAGCGGCGCAGACGGACGTGTCTCGAGGTGAACACACTCCATTAGGAGCTCAGGAAGAAAACACTGGCTTTTTGTATAGTCAGAGATTTAATATCAGGCTATAGATCAAGTCTAGATGTCTGATTGTCATCCTCTGACTGAGCGACACCAATTATGAGCATCTGGACTCTGAAATCAAAGGCACTGCATCATTATTTTGCCTCATATTCTGGTCTATTGCGATGCTGCAGCTTTTGGAGACGCTCTCAAATGTCTCAAACAGACTTGCCACAAAAATCGAATAAATCATGAGCACTTTGATCAGTCATTTTATGATTTGCTCACTGCCGGCTGGTATCAATGCATGTCATAATAACTGTATTGTGAACTGTAGGGTGAGTCGAGACACACTTAAACAAAGTAAAATAAGTCCGTTTTGAAAGTCCATGTTGATTTTAGTGCCAAAAGTACAGACACACATTTGAGAAACACCATGTGAACATAAATCACAGACTACATAAGGACTGATGATGTTAATCATCCCTGGTGTGTGTGTTTGTGTGGATCTCTGATGCGTCAGACTGTTTTCCTCTTTCCGCAGGTAAAAGTCACCGAGCTTCACCTCTTTCATCCATTACTCTCTGAACGCTTGTTCTATAATTCACTCCTGAGTTCTGTGCATTATTATCTTTACTGACATTTACAACCAAAAAGAGATGCAGAGACGCCTCGTTTGATGATGCGGTTTAGGTTTTTAATGCACACACACACACACACACACACACACACACACACACACACACACACACACACACACACACACACACACACACACACACACACACACAGAGTTCAATATGGGCTCGGCTCTTCGTTGCCTGGGCAGCGTCTGAAAGACCATAAAAGAATAAAGGACAAAAGAAAACACACACACACACACACAGCCTGAGGAATGTGTGTGTGTGAGATTAGACCCGTTCATTATCTGAGCACAATGACTGTCAGTGAAACAGTTAAAGACTAAAGAGAGCAGAAGGCTTTAGTGCTGCATTAGCAGCTGTGTGTGTGTGTGTGTGTGTGTGTGTGTGTGTGTGTGTGTGTGTGTGTGTGTGTGAGTGTTTCAGGGGGGGGTTTATGCTGATTCTGTGCTGGTCAAGATATTCTACAATAATGTCTTCCACCACAAACGTTCATCTTTACTGTGCCTGTCCATCAGACGCTCTCGTCCTGTACACTAGCATTCAAGAGTTTGGGGTCAGTAAGAATTTTAAAAGAAATTATTGCTTTTATTCAGCAGTATTAAATTTATGAAAAGTGACATTAAAGACATTTATAATGTTACAAAAATTCTCTCTCTCTCTCACACACACACACACACACACACACACACACACACACACACACACACACACAGTGATTTTGTCCGAATATTTGCAATACATTATGAAATTGTAATTTTTTTATGTTAAACAAGTTGATGAACTAAAATGTTTCAGGAAAACACTCCATGCATGATGTAAATTATGTTTTTGTGCTAATGTTTTGATTATTAACATTATTATAGACCACATAACTTTGAACGAAGAGCGTTTGATCATAACTTTGAGAAAACCTTGACTGTCTGTTAGGTGTTTGCTGGGAATGTCTTGGATCGAGATTAAAAAACTAAAAAAGATTAGTTTTGAAAATCAAATCAATGTCGATGTTTTTAATTGGGTGCAACATTGATTTATAAATATTTTCATAACCTTTTAGGTTAACATTTAGCATTAACATGAAACTGACATAATTGGGAGCATATTTCAGTGTTGGTGTACGTGCTAAAAGACAACAAGACATCAACACTGACTCGATTTACGGTCTTAATTCGTGTTCCTGCTCATATTGTTGAATCAATAATTCATCAGTGACGTTATTCTACAGAAATAAATGTCTTTATAATCTTGCGCTTCCCCTCAGAAACGACTTTCCTTCTGCTGAAATCATCAATCACTCTTATTGATCTACACCTTTACACAATTCATCATGGAGAAAATCCCAAAAGTCCCATTTATTCTCATTTAATATTCTGATTTATTCAGAAATGTGTCACATTACAGAAGAGAAATGGCCAAATGTTAATATAACGTTCGATCAGTGTTTTCTGGTCTTTAATAATGTTCTCAAAACGTTAGAACAAAAACATTATTTATACATCGTTCATGGAACGTTTTTCTGAAACGTTTTAGTTGGACGTTCATCTAATGTTTTTTAAAGGGGTGGTTGATTATGATTTTCTAACTTTAGTTAGTGTGTAATGTTGCTGTTTGAGCATAAACAACATCTGCGAAGTTACAACGCTCAAAGTTCAAAGCAAAGGGAGAGATTTACTTTTATAGAAATCGCTTTTTAAGGACTACAACAAACGGCTGGTAGAGACTACACCACATTCCTCCCGGGTTAGTGACATCACCAACCCTAACATTTACATAAACCCCGCCCCCAGGAACACGATTTATAGATTATCATGATAGAATATGCTAATCAATGACTAGAAGATAACTACACATCAGCTTCATGAATTCATCTTTGTTCAACTCCGGTTTGAACATAAAAGGCTAAAAGTTTTTGAAATGTTCAGTGCGTGTGTGTGAGGTAATCGGACACACACACACACACACACACACACACACACACACACACACACACAAGCTCTTGAAGCTCCGCCTCCTGTGCCGGGAGCAGCAGCTCATTTGCATTTAAAGGGACACACACAAACGGTGTGTTTTTGCTCACCCTCAAAAAGTGACAATTTTAACATGCTATTAAAATATCTGTGGGGTATTTAGAGCTAAAACTTCACACACACACTCTGGGGACATCAGAGATTATACCACCCCTTTAACATGTTACTGATTCAAAGAAAGTTCCTTAGTAACGGATGGAATGTAACAAAACAAAAAAAAAGTTTTCATAACTTAAAGGCACACTATGTAATTTTTCGCCACTATAGAGGTCGATTATTTAAAACAAAGGCGTAAGCTTGATGACGAGGTGATTTCGGCTCGAGAGCAGTGGAGCTTTTATTATTATGTGTTTAGATATATTTGAGTGTGTTGAAAGTTCTGTTATAATGCTACATGGTACTGGCGGTAAATCAAGAAAACGAGATTTATACAAACTCAACTGTTTTGAGCTGTTTTTCTGTCGATGAATGTGTCCAAACAGTTGCTCAGCTGTCTAATAAAGCACAAAATATAGTAAAGCGTAAAGCGTATAATAAAGTAAAGTGTTTCCATGGTTTCTACAAAAAAAACGTTCTTTTGCTTTTTATTCAAAATAAAATTTTCGACTGAAATCGAGGGTAACGCGGGTATGATGTCATTGATAGGGCACGGTCTGTGTCGTGGTTAAAATTGCGTATTTCTCTGGATTAAAACATTGGAAACATTTGGGGAATTGTAAGTACACAAATCAACAAAATATATAACATTGTTCTAATGGTTTTTGGATATTTTGATCCCAAAATTTTACAAAGTGTGCCTTTAATGCTCGTATAAAAAAAAAAAAAGATTTTTTGATGGATGTTTTGAACATTCAGAGAACTTACAAAAGTAACAGATGGAGTGTAACCACCACCACCACAAAAAAAAAAGTTTTTCATAACTTAATGGGAACGTTAGCTAAATGTTCCTAACACAGTTTTTCTTGCTGAACTGAATGGAGTTTAAGGGCCGATAAAACAGAACGAAACACCCGAAGCCGCCCGTCGAGATGAAATCAGAGGCTCATCAGTGTTTGCTGATCGCAGTTTTATCGCAGCTCTTCTGCCTCCATCGCTCAAAGCGGATCGAGCGCCGGCGGTGTGAACAGCTGTGCAGGTTAATGTGGATTAATGGCACCTCTGGGAACAAAAGATCCTGCCATTTTGATCTCACTCAGTCTGATGCCATTCAAAAACCTTTTCACCGAAACCACAAACAGCTGCACGGCATGCCAGCGCATTCAAACCGGTGCAATTAATGAGCATTCATCACACATAAAACATTTCATCTTCGTGTGAGAATTAAGTGCATCTATCTATAGTTGATATGCTGACTCTAAATTCACATGCAAATGCGTTTGCCCAGTTTTTCCTCACATATAAACAAATAATCCTGTTTTTAAAGGAATCCTCCAGGTCATGTGCTGTCGTTTACCACAGAAAGTCATTTCATTTGCACAAGCACAATTCTGTTCACAGTAATACAACTAAAGAGTCTGTGACTCGAGCAGAACAAACTCTGCAATAATAAAACCTCCTCTGCAACTCCTGTCAGAACTTGGCAAAACTTGTGTGTAATCAGAAGGTTAGACTATTTAAAGCAAAAAAAAAAAAAAGAACATTTGTGTGCAGAAAAGTGATTTACACGTTACTTTTCTTCATCTACACCCTCTGGAACGTCTTAGTTTTAATCATAAGTGCTCTTAAACATATGGGCACTAATGGTTCCTTCAATATCTTTCCATCGCACTAAAGCTTATAGTGGAAACATGTTCTTCACACCAAGAAAAAAATGATGTTTTAAGAACTGATCAATGAAAACGGTTCTTCTAATGAATCACTGAAAAAACAAACGTCTTCTGTATTTATATGATTTTACACATAAATAAATGCACATAGAGTAATGCTGCAGCCATGTAGAAGTTTTCTGTTTTCACTTCAGCATCAAACAACAGCATCTTTACATCACTCACACAAGATTATATCTATTTAAATCCTTGCAATGAATCATTTCAGATTACCATAATATCTCAAAGTAACATGGAAACTCACCGTTGATAGACTTCACCTCGTGTGTGTGTGTGTCCTGTACACCTGTACGAGCGACTCTGAAGAAATGAGACGCAGCACGAGGACACACAGCATCCCGTAACCAGGCAACCAGAGAGAGGGAGGGAGAGAGAGAGAGAAAGAGAGATCGAGCGACAGAGAGAAAGAGAAAGAGAGAGAGAGAGTGTGTGAGCGAGAGAGAGAGAGATAGAGAGAGGGAGGGGGGGAGAGACAGAATGAGAGAGAGAGAGAGAGAGGGAGAGAGAGAGAGAGAGAGAGAGAGAGAAAGAGAAAGAGAGAGAGAGTGTGAGCGAGCGAGAGTGTGTGAGCGAGCGAGAGAGAGATAGAGAGAGGGAGGGGGGGGGGGGGGAGAGAGAGAGAGACACAGAGAGAGAGAGAGAGACAGAGAGAGAGAGAGAGAGAGACATTAACGAAGATCATCCTCTGAGATTGCTGGTAATGTGTGTGCATGTCGGGTCAGACGGACCTAAACTGAGATGATTTGTGTCATTAAAAATGCAAGTAGAAGGATGGAACAAAACATAAATACACAAGGAATTAGTCATGGTGCCAAAACTACAGAAAAACACCCACAATACATGAATTAAGTGATTAAATGTTTCCAAAGTAACATGATCAAAAGCAGGCAAACACTGTGAACAATCACTGATGTTATTTCTTTAGAAACTCACCCTGAGGAAAAAGTCCTTCTTCATAATAATATTGGCTCTGTAATCTGATTCCCTAGTTTGGCCGACAGAGACTGAGACGCAGAACTGATAAAGTCACATAAATGATGAAACGTCAAACAGAAACAACATGATCGATCAGAAGGTTGAATATAGGCTCATATAACAGATGTAGAACCTTCATGATTAGAAAATTATTGATGAACAATTTTTTATTTTAAATTCAGTTTAGATTCAGTGTTATTTACTCAAACTATATTAAAAATAGTTTTTGTTAATTTAAATAAAATGTATTATATGTAAATATTAGATGTATGTTTACATCTAACATAGGCAGACAGACAGGCAGACAGACAGACAGATAGACAGGCAGACAGAATGACAAGCAGACAGGCAGACAGACAGGCAGACGGACAGGCAGACGGACAGACAGGCAGACAGATAGATAGTTTGACAGATAGGCAGACAGACAGACATACAGACAGACAGAAGGATAGACAGACAGGCAGACGGACAGGCAGACAGACAGACAGACAGACAGACAGATAGATAGTTTGACAGATAGGCAGACAGACAGACATACAGACAGACAGAAGGATAGACAGACAGGCAAACAGACAGACAGATAGGCAGACAGACAGACAGAAGGATAGACAGACAGGCACACAGACAGACAGGCAGACAGACAGACAGAAGGATAGACAGACAGACATGCTGTGGAATCACGTCAGATGCCATGAGAGAGAGACTTATAAGAGAAGTTGACATTAGACTCGAGAAGCTTCCCAGCTGTGTATCGCGTCAGAAATGACAAAAGCTCAGATGAAGCAAATGCATGAGGAGGATCACAACACACAAGCCTCTGCACGTGAAAGCAAGTGATGCAGTGAAACATAAGCAGACACGCAAAAACGAGCAACGAAATAAATACAAACCGAATGAAAAAGACAAAGCAAGCACTTTTAATTGCATAAGATGTGGAACGGAGCATGCATGACGCAGTTGCCCCGCAGATGGCAAAAATGAAGGTAATAGCGAGATTTGAAGAGCCCACTCTGTGGGTCAACCCCACTGTGATTGTGGAAAAGTCTAATGGGAAATGAAAGGGTAACTCTCGCCAAAATGCAACCTAGGCTCTTTTTGTTAATCTACCCGAGGCAAACTTTCATTTAAAAGCATAATTAAAATTGAAACGCCACTTTTAAGTTTGACCGTATTTTCATTTTAGGGTAAATGCCCTGTGAATGGGAGTGAATGGGGCGCTTTTATGATGGCATCAAAAATCGCTATTTTTAAAAGACTAAGAAGGCTCGACACAACATGAAACTTTGCTCGAAGTATCACCAGCGGCTCTATCACCAGAGGTTTCCGTCCGCCGGCATTCTGACAGTCAAAAATAGTCAATCTCCGAATGCGAATGAACTGACTCTGAATTTTAGTATTGCTTCTTATATGAGGATCCTTTTTCAAATACAAGGTCAATATTGATTTTCACTAACGAGAAAACAACAAATTATCCATGAATTTATATTGAACTGAGCTTTAGGAGCTTTCCATCTTTACTCTCCTCCCTGTTACGGAGATCCACTATTTTTTATGCTATCATAGTCGTGCCCCATTCACCTCCTAAAAGGAAAATACGGTCAAACTTAAAAGTGGCGTTTCCATTCTAATTATGCTTTTAAACGAAAGTTTGCCTCGGGTAGATTAACTAAAGCCGCGTTTCCACCGCAGGAACTTTCCCCAGGAACTAGGAACTTTGGGCTGGTACTCGATGTGTTTACACCGCAGGAACCAGGGTCTAAATGAAGTTCCGGGTAAATATTTCCCCCTCCGATAGTCCCTGCTCATGAGGTAGTACTTTTTCAAAGTTCAGGAACTTTCAGGGGTGGGACTTGTGCGCTGCACAAGCTGATTGGTTGTGTTTACGCTGCATTTTGGTTGGATGACTCCACGCAGCATTTATTTATTTTTAACCTCCCTTTTTAAAAAATCTATTGCGGTTCGTGTCGTGGCTTCATGCAGTAAGAGTTGTCTGTCTGCAAATATGGAATTTAATTAAAAAAAACTGGTGGACTGGCGACGAGTTTCAGGCTTTATTAAGGGTATTTGTGGAAGAGGAAACTTTCTGCGCGTTCGTCCCAGCCATCTCACGGTCAATGTCCGCAATAGCTGATAACATACAAATGTTATATCTAACGTTAGCATTACGAGCTTACTGAACACGCTTTATCAGTGCTCGTCTCTTTTCTGCCACAGCTTTTATTATAAAGTCATTATGTTTACACACTGTCATCTATTGCAAGGCACTCCAAACCATGTTACAAATTTACTATAACAGGATTGAAATAGCGCTTTGAGGTTAGTAACAAACAACTATTTACAAGACTGTCACTATTTATGATTGATAGACGGGGTTCAGGCTTTTTTAAGCGTATTTGCGAAAGAGGAAATTTTTGCGCGTTCGTCCCAGGCATCTCACAATAACTGATAACATATACGTTGTCTAATTTTATACGCATACGAGCTTTCTGAACACGCTTTAGTATCAGTGCTCGTCTATTTTGTTTTGTTAATTACCTCGTTAGTAAACCAATAAATAACTGCAGCACAGTTTGAATCTCCTCCATACTTATTATAAATGTGGCGCTCAAAACTGATTACTGTCGCGCGCAGTTTACCTTCCCGGTACTTTAGGCCGCGGTGTAAACGCAGAAAGCAACCGGTCTGGGGCAAAAAAGTTCCTGGGAAAAAAGTTCCTGGGACAAATTGTTCCGGGTAATTTCGGTGGAAACGCAGCTAAAAAGGCCCTAGGTTGCATTGTGGCGAGAGTTATCCTTTAAGAATATGTTTAGACCCCCGAGTAGTGTAATGAGAGAACACTACCAGCTACCAATGGCAGAGGACATACCTAGCAGACTCTCAAAAGCAAAATACTTTGCAGTGTTGGATGCAAGTTCAGGTTTTTGGCAACTCAGATTAGATGAAGCCAGCTCTCGCCTTTGCACATTCAACACTCCTTTTGGCCGCTTCAGATTCCTCCAACTCCCATTTGGGGTCAACTCCACTCCAGAAGTTTCTCACAGGACGGTGAAGCAACTTTTTGGGGGAATTGAAGGCGTTGAGATTTACAGTGATGATCATTTGACCTGGGGAGAAACAAAAGCGCAGCATGATTACAGACTGAGGCAAGTGTTAAGCCTGGTTCACACGGCAGGATAATTAGGCCGATTTTAGCCCCGATTCACCCCTTCCGACAATCTTAAGGATGCTCCGATTATCGTAAAATAATCTGATCAGATATTCCTGCCGTGTGTGGTGTGTTAAGGCTGCTCTCGTCTGCTCGGAAGGACGTCGGGACCGCTCCGATCTCAAATCGGGGATATCCAACATGTTGGATTTATTTGGCCCGATTTCTTCTCGTGTGTGGTGTCCCCCGAGCACGCAGCCTGTGGACTGTGGAGTGTAGCCAATCAGAAAGCGAGGTGACGAGGCGGCGAGGAAGCACCGGGAAACATAATCAAAACAGCCGGCGGCATGGCGCACCAGAAAGTCCGGTGGACGTTAGAGATCATCGCCTTTCTTTTGATAACGGTTTTTTTTCGGTTAAAAACAAACTACAAACTATCGACACTGCATCCTCTTCGTCCGCCATGATTGTTTACTCTGAAGTCACGTTTGATCTCGAGGTATTTTGCGAGATTTCCCGTCTGACCTGAGAATGCTCGGGAGTCAAATCGGTTCGTGTGTGATGTGTTGATTTTGCCGTGTGGCTGTGCACCACACACTGTACGACCAAAACTGTTAGACCCGTGATTTTTTTATCCCCGTGTGTGGGGTCTCTCAGGTTTGGAAAATCAGCCGACAATTTTAAAATCGTCCCGTGTGAACCAGGCTTTAGAGAGAGCAAGGGTCAAATACTTCAAGCTGAATAAAGAGAAATGCAAGAAATCAAATATCTCGGTCACATCTTCGCAAAGGATGGTTTGAAACCAGATCAGACCAAAATAGAGGCTGTCAGAGAAACGCCCACTCTGCAATGCAGAAAGGATGTGGAGAGATTTCTAGGCATGGTCACTAACCTCGCAAAGCTCATTCCAAACATGTCACAATATACTGAACCATTGCTTGAACTTACCAGAGATCAGCGCGCATTCAACAAATTGAAAACAACGCTCACTGAGGCGCCCTTGCTCAGATACTGTGATGTCAGGCTACTAGTGACACTTTCTGTTGATGCATCTAAAAGTGGACTGGGTGCTGTCCTACCTCAGACCACTGAGAACAAGACTTCCCATTACATCAGAGTTGTTGAAGCCTCGCATGGTAACTAACCCAGGACAGCAGTTGTTAGAAAGCAGACAAAAGAAGCAGAAGGAATATTTCGACCGGGGATCCAGACCTCTTCAGAAACTTCAGGTTGGCGACAATGTAAGAATATGGCAAGATGGCACATGGAATCCAGCGGAAGATCGTATGTTGTTCAGACACCTGAGGCGAAGCTGTACAGAAGGAACAGAACGTTTTTAATGAAATCAAAAGAACAAAGTGACACACCAAGGAAAGGACGTGGACAACACAGAGGAAAAACAGGACATGGACACTCAAACATGGAAAAGAGATGTCCGTCCCACAAGCTCTCAAGTCTACCTGTGGAAACTGCAAGTGGACGAGTCTCAAAACCAAGAAGGCTTATTGAGGAGTAGTTCTAGGATTTTTCCTTAAGTTTAAGCAATCTATGATCTTATCTTTCTTGCAGATTGAGGTTTTCTTTACTCCCACTTCTTTTTTTTTATGTTCTTTGTATATTTTATGCAGTGCTGTTTCTTCTTTGCAATAAAAAAATAACCAAATCTGGTTTCAATGAATGGACTGAACCGTAAACTCGCCCATTATTTGTTTCAGGTCAGAACTGAGAATAATAACGGCGATGAGACTGAGAAGTAATATTTTAATGTAAACCTACTCAAACACAATAATATCAGTTGCTTTGCTGACAGTCTCAAATGTTATGGTTTTAACCTGGAAACTGAATAACTGTAGAAACACGAGTTGCTTCTGATGCTGGGTGATGTAGAACACACACACTTATGATTGACAGGAGACTGAGTGCACACGCAGCATGAGGAGCGCTCTTTTATCTTCACTTTCAACCGGAAATAGATCTTCTAATGAATCTGAAGATGCTGTTTGTTATTTACTGTTTTAATCGGATCACACTTGCATCTGTGAGCTGTTGCCATGGCGACGGCGTGAGGAGAGAGTGTGTGTGTGTGTGTGTGTTTGGGCTGGTTAGAGTCACAGCACTTCTTCATCATGTGTCACATGATCAATGCACACAACTTTACTTCCGTCAGTGTGAAACTGTAGGTCATGATGTCAGTGAGCAGCTCAATGCAGGAGCTTTACAGTCTCTCGAAGTATCTCATCAGAGCCCGTCAACGGAGAGCCTGGCCACTCCCTATTAAGTCCTATTGTACCGAATTTTGGTTGTAGTTCCACCAGAGTTCCACTGGGGGCAATCGCCCATGAGTGCAAAATGAATGGGAGTCTATGGAGCTGGACAGCTAAATTTGTCTCTTTCACCCGATTGCCGTTGAGAAATCTCAGATTTGATTGTAGGTTTTGCAAGTTCAAAATGGGTTATAGGTCGAAAGTTGAATGAACGAGTACTTATGTCCTTTCGATTTCTTGCAGGTTGAGTTGTTGTTGCCCATAACACGCTAGCATTCTGCTAATAAACGCTAATTGGTCAGTGAAGGACTGATTACGACCAGAGATACCGCTTGATGGCATCGTGTGTGTGTGTGTGTGTGTATTTTCGGCGTGGTCTTTTAAAACAACAAAACAAAAGCTTGTCTAGCACGTGTATTTACCTGTGTCAGCTGTGTTGTGTAGTTACCTGTGTCAGCTGTGTTGTGTGTTTACCTGTGTCAGCTGTGTTGTGTAGTTAGTTACCTGTGTCAGCTGTGTTGTGTGTTTACCTGTGTCAGCTGTGTTGTGTAGTTACCTGTGTCAGCTGTGTTGTGTAGTTACCTGTGTCAGCTGTGTTGTGTGTTTACCTGTGTCAGCTGTGTTGTGTGTTTACCTGTGTCAGCTGTGTTGTGTAGTTACCTGTGTCAGCTGTGTTGTGTAGTTACCTGTGTCAGCTGTGTTGTGTGTTTACCTGTGTCAGCTGTGTTGTGTGTTTACCTGTGTCAGCTGTGTTGTGTAGTTACCTGTGTCAGCTGTGTTGTGTGTTTACCTGTGTCAGCTGTGTTGTGTGTTTACCTGTGTCAGCTGTGTTGTGTATTTACCTGTGTCAGCTGTGTTGTGTGTTTACCTGTGTCAGCTGTGTTGTGTGTTTACCTGTGTCAGATGTGTTGTGTGTTTACCTGTGTCAGATGTGTTGTGTGTTTACCTGTGTCGGCTGTGTTGTGTGTTTACCTGTGTCAGATGTGTTGTGTTTACCTGTGTCGGCTGTGTTGTGTGTTTACCTGTGTCAGCTGTGTTGTGTGTTTACCTGTGTCAGCTGTGTTGTGTAGTTACCTGTGTCAGCTGTGTTGTGTGTTTACCTGTGTCAGCTGTGTTGTGTATTTACCTGTGTCAGCTGTGTTGTGTGTTTACCTGTGTCAGCTGTGTTGTGTGTTTACCTGTGTCAGCTGTGTTGTGTGTTTACCTGTGTCAGATGTGTTGTGTGTTTACCTGTGTCGGCTGTGTTGTGTATTTACCTGTGTCAGCTGTGTTGTGTGTTTACCTGTGTCAGCTGTGTTGTGTGTTTACCTGTGTCAGCTGTGTTGTGTATTTACCTGTGTCAGCTGTGTTGTGTGTTTACCTGTGTCAGCTGTGTTGTGTGTTTACCTGTGTCAGCTGTGTTGTGTGTTTACCTGTGTCAGATGTGTTGTGTGTTTACCTGTGTCGGCTGTGTTGTGTGTTTACCTGTGTCAGATGTGTTGTGTTTACCTGTGTCAGATGTGTTGTGTGTTTACCTGTGTCAGCTGTGTTGTGTATTTACCTGTGTCAGCTGTGTTGTGTGTTTACCTGTGTCAGCTGTGTTGTGTGTTTACCTGTGTCAGATGTGTTGTGTGTTTACCTGTGTCGGCTGTGTTGTGTGTTTACCTGTGTCAGATGTGTTGTGTTTACCTGTGTCAGCTGTGTTGTGTGTTTACCTGTGTCAGATGTGTTGTGTTTACCTGTGTCGGCTGTGTTGTGTGTTTACCTGTGTCGGCTGTGCTGTGTGTTTACCTGTGTCAGCTGTGTTGTGTGTTTACCTGTGTCAGCTGTGTTGTGTAGTTACCTGTGTCAGCTGTGTTGTGTGTTTACCTGTGTCAGCTGTGTTGTGTGTTTACCTGTGTCAGCTGTCAGCTGTGTTGTGTAGTTACCTGTGTCAGCTGTGTTGTGTGTTTACCTGTGTCAGCTGTGTTGTGTAGTTACCTGTGTCAGCTGTGTTGTGTAGTTACCTGTGTCAGCTGTGTTGTGTGTTTACCTGTGTCAGCTGTGTTGTGTATTTACCTGTGTCAGCTGTGTTGTGTAGTTACCTGTGTCAGCTGTGTTGTGTAGTTACCTGTGTCAGCTGTGTTGTGTGTTTACCTGTGTCAGCTGTGTTGTGTGTTTACCTGTGTCAGCTGTGTTGTCGATGCCTCAAGAGAGAAGAAAGTGCAGAGTGCGAAAGCACCAAAGTGACTGAAGGATTGCCGTAAAGCAGTATCTCTGGTGGTACGATGTGTATGACGTCATTGACATTTTAAAAGACTTTTTAAAGCAAATAAGTGACTCTAAAAAATCTAACACCCAGCAATGTGTAATTTCTTTGCATCTCCTTTTGAATACAACATTCAAATTACTAGACAAAAAATTATATCCTGAGAAAAGTGGATTTTGAGGGGTATAGCGCCATAGACCTCCATTCATTCTGCACTCGTCCTGTGAGCGCCCTCATGTGGAGCCAAAGTGGAACTGCAATCAGTTCAGAAGCCAGAAGTTTACTGGAAGTTCTCCCCCTTATTAGACATTCTCTGATCTTATGCATTTCACTGGAACTAGTTTAATATGCTTTGAGATATTGAGATATTGATGTTTCTACTAGAAAGGGCATGAGCATATATCATCTCTACAGGAGGTCTGATGATTCCTTTTGGTTCTTCTGGGCTTTTACTGAAATCAGTCCAACAATAAACTCATCAGTTCCATATTACGTTTGTGTGCAATCTTAAAAACATTAAAACATTATGGGATCAATATTCCGTCAAAAGTATTTTGCGGTCACGGGTCAAAAAATAATAAGCGTGAATCAAAAATGTAAATAAACATGAAATAAAAATATATTGCACAAACTGAAAAAAAAGAAGGCAAAATAATCAGAATAATGTGGCCACGGATCAAAATATAAGCGTGAATCAAAAAATAACAAGATGACAAAAATCTTTAAACACATTAAAACTTATATTGCACAAAGCTTAAACTTATGTTCATGTTTTCTTTTTAAAAAAGCATGTTTTCCTTGGTTTTATTACTCTGTACTTTGTGCTCTCTTACATTTTGTGCTCTTATTTCACTCTTTTGTACGCTTGTGCTGTTTTTCTCTTCGCTCTTCTGCGTTCTGCGCTTGCTTTTCCAAATGTTGCAGTTCCAGTTTCATGTAAATTAGGGCGGGCTTAAGCGTCACCATTGGTCCACTAGTTCTAGATTGACAGCTTCTCCTCTAGCCAATCAATGAAGAGGAGGAGTTTAAGTCAGTCCAACAATAAACTCATCAGTTCCGTATAACGTTTGTGTGCAGTTTCAAAAACTTATGCACAGGCTTCTTCCCAGCTAATGGGAATGTGTGTTTTAAGAATGGATTTGGAGGATGTAAAAAAAGTGTATTGTGATTCTCAAAACATTTGGTAATTAAACAGAGTTTTATGAAGTTTAGTGACCCATGTTACAATGTTTACATGGTACAATGGCTGGTAGGCTACTGTTGTTATTATTGCTTGACACAAATTTCACGATTTCAATTCAATACAATTCGTCACACACACACACACACACTTGTTTCTTGTGTGTGATGTCTTGTTTCAATATCAATTCATTTGGATAAATATTAGGTGCATAGATACATGTTATTTTTTCTCAAGAAAAAAAATATCTCCCCTAATGCTGTAAACATACAGAGAGCCCTGCATCAAATATAACGCGTTTTTGTTATGATAATAACAACGTTATTAGATTTTAATGATATCGTCAAGTCAAGTCAAAATGTATTTATATAACACATTTAAAAGCAACAGATTTGCACCAAAGTGCTGGTATATAAGTAAATATATAATAAATATGTAATATAGTGCACATATTTAGCAAACTACTCCTCTCTATAGCTAATTTCTCTCCAACTAACATGCTAGCTCCATAAATGGCTTTCCTGAGGTAAATGTATGGTTATATTGTTCTCCAGTAGTTTAATTGACCTCTTTCCGCGGTTAAAAACACCGATTGATTGATATTATGTATGAGGATTATACATTTGGGTTAGTTGTACTGTATTGTGGGAGGAGACTGGCCAGCAATCAGTTTCAGGTGGTTAGTTCTATCATTAAGATCGCATAAACTAAGGGTTCTTATAGCAACAGGTGGTGGTTTTTCTGCAGTTCTGGCATGTGTTTGTTGTGCTCAACGTGCAGCCTCTGTACTCTTTCATACAGGTATGTCTTTAGTTGTGTGGGTTGTTTGCGTGGAGTGACTGCGCCTTGATGGCGCAATTTCATCTTTATGTTATATTTTCTTTTAGGCTGATTATTTAAGAGGTTTTATTCTCTGTCTGGGAAATGAGGCAGACAAACATTTATTGCTGCGGTACCTTCAATGGGCTGACGGCCGTGTTGGAATGCTGAATAACGTACCTTTTATCAATCATGTTTGGGGATTGAGAGCTGAGATTGGGGGCAGACCAGCCACTGTTTCTTATATATTTTAGATTTATATTGTGGTTTATTGTTATTTGATATTGATTTTGATCTTAAATGTTGTTTTGTCATTTGCTTGTTTCTTTGGTACTGCTCTCCTCTTTTTGTGTGTTACAGTGCGTCAGAGATTTTGTACAGGGCCGGGCCTGCATCTACACTAAACCTCCTTCGGTGTAGGTGATTTGGGTGGTGTGACACTGCTGTGTGGTGTGTATTGGAGGTTGGCACTGAAATAGTAACTGAAAGGTTACTACTTATTTGCGGTGTATGCTGTGGGGTTTCTTCTGTTTTCTTCTGTCTCTTACAGGTGGTAGGAGGTCCACAAGGGCAGGCCCGACCCTCTTGCAGTCTTGAGGAGAGCTAATTCCAACTTCTGTGAATGTTATTATCGACCCTTTTTTAACATTTGATGGTTCTATTGGAACAATAAAATTGTTATCTTTTTACAAATTACATTTGTTGTTCATAATCAATATTGTGACCTCTAGAGGGCTCCTCCTGCCTTAAATAAGGAGGTGGCGTAGTCAGCTTATATATCCTACACTACAGTATCTTCACATTTTTCATTTGTGTTTATTTACTATTTACTAGATCGGGTCACGTGCTTGAACTGAGGCGCTACAGCGATCTGTCTCATCTACAAGCGCCAAAACGATATTTGTTGTTTGAATTTCGTTATAAAATGGACAGAATATGAGAGCTGAGAATTTGTTTCATATCATAAGTAAACTGCTCTGTCTGTCGGTGTCAGTTTCCTCTTTTCTTCGTGATTTTTCTGGATGTGGATGTGGCGTGAGAGCATGTGAAGTGTGAGTTGCGTGAGTCTCGCGCTGAATGCGTGACAGTTGCAGCCCTCAGCTCTATAAACGCTACTTTTTAGGGGTTCAAGCATGAAATGCTGAAACTCTATTGTAATTGTAAGGATTTGTAAAACGCATCGTGCAGGACAAACCGTAAGGCCTAGAGACGTGAAACCTGGCCAGATGGTAGGCCTCAATTTGGGGACAACCTATCAGAGTATGACCCCGATTGGCCCATAGGTGGCGCTACAGCAACCAAAAGTTCAAAATTGCTCATAACTCTTAGACCGTTTGTCCCAGGATCAAGTGTCTTATATCGTTGGAATCCTTGGCTCAAGGCGGACAAAATGGCTATCTCCGATTTGGATGTAGGCAGGGAAAATTTTCTGCTATGTCGAATTTTGTCCAAAACCTACTTTTGCAAACTAGTCCCTGGTTTTTCGCCCGATCGGAACCAAACCAGTCTAGGACAATTATCGAAAAAAAGTTGAACTTTGGCTTTTGGGTGGCTGTAACAGGGTCATTTAGAAAAGGGGGCGTGGCAAAATACACTCAAAAGCCTATAAATCCCAAAGGAAAACTCAGAACTTCACAAAAATTGAGGAGCATATGTGTCAGAACATGGTGAGGAAGCATGCAGAGTTTCATGGAGATCGGACCATAGGTGGCGCTATAACTGGCAAAAAGCCTTCATTCTTATTAGGGGTTCAAGCATGAAATGCTGAAACCCTATTGTAATTGTAAGGATTTGTAAAACGCATCGTGCAGGACAAACCGTAAGGCCTAGAGACGTGAAACCTGGCCAGATGGTAGGCCTCAATTTGGGGACAACCTATCAGAGTATGACACCGATTGGCCCATAGGTGGCACTACAGCAACCAAAAGTTCAAAATTGCTCATAATTCTTAGACTGTTTGTCCCAGGATCAAGTGTCTTATATCGTTGGAATCCTTGGCTCAAGGCGGACAAAATGGCTATCTCCGATTTGCTCGCCCTTCATGCTCATTTGGGGACAACCTATCAGAGTATGACACCGATTGGCCCATAGGTGGCGCTACAGCAACCAAAAGTTCAAAATTGCTCACAACTCTTAGACCGTTTGTCCCAGGATCAAGTGTCTTATATCGTTGGAATCCTTGGCTCAAGGTGGACAAAATGGCTATCTCCGATTTGCTCGCCCTTCATGCGCCAATTTCGAGTAAATTGCATTTTTTTGAAAAACCTATTTTTGCGAACTTCTCCTAGGTTTTTGGCCCGATCGGAACCAAACCACTGCAAGAATATTCTCTGGAGTCTGACAATCAATAATCATCCAAACAATTCAAAATTTCAATTAACGGTCGATAAGGGGAACCAAAATATTTGATGGCACCAGGGCCACTTTTACTAAAACAGTTATAAATTGTGAACGGAAAGAGATTTTTTTGCTAAACTTGGGATACTTCTTCCTGAGCTCAATCTGAGATCACTTGAAAAAAATCGCAACAATTGGCCACTTGGTGGCACTATAAAACGGTTATAACTTGTGAACAGAAACAGATATTTTCGCAAAACTTGGGACACATGTTCATGAGCTCATTCTGAGGTCATGTGAAAACAAAATCATGACAATTGGCCACTTGGTGACACTATAAAATGGTTATAACTTGTGAGCAGAAAGAGATATTTTGGCTAAACTTGGGACACATGTTCATAAGCTCAATCTAAGTTGACATGAAAAAAATCGTGACAATTGGCCACTTGGTGGCGCTATAACAGTGAAAAAAATCATGAAAATAGCTATAAGCGCACCCAACTGTTAGTCTACTGAAAATTGGCACGCAGTGTCTTTGTCCAGGGTGCCATGATAGTCTATGAGAACATTGGTGTATCTCAAAAAACTAAGTCTACGTCATTGGCACAATGCCAGTGTTTTTTCACAGGAGTGACCTCCTAAGACTCCTGAATCCTTGCCGAGTCCAACAATACCAAACATGCCAGGTTTCGCCTTATGGTTTTTGTAAGTGTCATTTAGAGCTTTAAAAAATTGTGTTTATCTTCAAAGCCGTTAGTCCGATCGAGACAACAACAAAAAAACAAAGGAAATTTGAAAACATAGGTAAATAGCTAAACAATAACGCCAAAATGTTCAAATTATGATAGGAACTGACAAAAAAATGAATTAAATCCAATCAATTTCACCCATGGATCATTTTGATGCTCTCACATGTTTGAAACGAACAATGATGGATTGTGATGAAATTTGTTTTGAATTGGGACTGGCGAATCCCCGTCCATACTGTCAATGACCATTCGCAAAGACCCGCCCACTTTAGTTACTGTTGCTATGTCTGACAAGTGACGCCACTCTCACACCACACCAAGTTCTCACGCAGTGAAAAATACATTGCGGATCAGAGAGGAGACTGCGCGCTGACAGACAAGTACTTTTGATATGAAACAAATGGCGCTTTTCCACTACACAGTGTAACACAGTGTACTTTTTCCACTGTGTGAAAGTTGTACCTGTACCTGCTTCCAGGTACTTTTTTTCATACCACCTCCGGCGAGGTTCTAAGCGGGCTGAGGCGAGCTGAGGCGATACTAAAATGTGACGTGAAAACACGGCAGACTGCTGATTGGTCAGAGAGAATCGTCACTATTCACTGCGTCATCATTGCACGCGCCAGACGGAGTATCCTGAATAAAAAAAATAAAAAAGAGCAAAAACAAAAACATCCAAAAACAGCATACACTCGATTTCCTCCATTGTCCTGTGTGTGTGGCAGCGGATGTATCTCGCGTAGAAGATTAAGTCACAGCAGTTTCCTGCGGCGTCGCTATGACGACCAGGTACTATTGTGGAGGTACTATCTGCAATGGAAAACGGAGCGAAAAGCGAGCCGAGCCGAGTCGAGTCGAGTCGAGTCAAGCCGAGTCGAGTCGAGTCGAGTTGAGTTGAGCTGGTACTGGTAATGGAAAAGCGCCAAAAGTCTCACCTTTCAAATGTAGTCATTTTTTAGAGACATTTAAACAATAAATACTGTTTTGTGACTCTTTAATGTGTCTGACAGATCGCTGTAGACTCGAGGCTCAGTTAAAGCTGCTCGTGAACCAATCATCTCTTCCTTCTAGTTAATTTATAGCATTAAAATAAACATGAATGAACATAAAAGGAATGTTGTTTTAAAGTGCTAAGACGTCAGAACACTTTGTTTTTCAAATTTAAATCCTCCAATGTTAATCTACTAACTCTCCTGACTGCTTTGTGGGACAAAATGGCAGATTATGATTAGTCAGATCGCCTGTCAATCAAACTCCCTGCAAAGGGTCAATTGAGAATGCCCGTGCGCACAATCCTGATCTAATCGACAACTTTGCAGTTGCACATAGGAAAGCCCGGAAAATCCCGCTATAATGTAAGAGAGCATCTTTTTTATGTATTTGGACCTAGGCCTAACAATGTGTTATGGTGCGCTGTCACCAGTGTTTTTTTTTTGTTTTGTTTTTTTGGTGAGCATAGGCTCCTCCTGATTTTGTTAGTCATCTCATCTCTTATATGCTGTGTATGATCATATCCTGCCCTATTCATGGTAGCTTACTCGCGGACATTGCGTCATCAATGTCATCAATTGCGTCATCAAGGGGCCCGCCTTGATAATCCTACTTAAGGGCCCGGTGGTGGCTCGTTACGCCACTGAATATAATTGTCTAAACTCCTTATCAAAATTACATATTTACAACAAATTTGACACATATATATGGGCACACTTTGAGTACTACTAATAAAAGTGGTGGAGATCAGGCAAGACTGTAAGAAGACTCAGGCAAAAAGGTGCTATAACTGTCAAAAAGCTTTGAAAACCATATATTTCCTATGTTAAATGGCCTGTGTTGGCTGTAAATGGTCTTTTCCATCATATACGTCAGTGGTTAAATGCTTGCTAAATAAAACTTAATAACTTTTGATGCTTTTGTTCTTAAAGGCCTTAAAGGCCTTAACTGCTTGATAAATGCTGCTTGCAGCTTTAATTTATTTTATTTTTATTGGAGAAATATATAGCCTAGAGTACAGTAAACTTAACAGAAATCAAATCCAAAGACCCTCCGTATTTTCCTTATGCAAACAAAAAACGAACAAAAGTTATAATTCCTTCTGCAGTCATTAACTACTGTATATTATACATATGTACACATGCATACACAAATAAACTTAACATTCATATACATGCAAATGCCATCTACGTATAGCCTACTGTACATGCAAACATATGCACATCTTACAGCACATAGACAACTCCTAAAACAAAACAACGCCCCATCCTGGAGGAACGTTTGTTCGATCATAACCTTCTGAGAACGTCTTATAGCTGGAGTTTAACTTCTCTGTGCTTTAAAGATACAGAACACGTATTTTAATGAATATAATGTATATAAAGAACTAATGAATATAATGTTATTTGTGAGATTCATCATAATCTTTCTGCTTCACATGTGAGACTGTAGAGTGATTATGACCAGCAGAGGGCATCATCAGATCACATCACCTCTGTGCGTGCGTGTGTGTGTGTGTGTGTGTGTGTGTGTGTGTGTGTGTGTGTGTGTGTGTGTGTGGGGGGGGGGGGGGGGGGGGGGGGGGGGGGGGTGTTGTTAGGTCCTGTGCTCCTCCTGCGGAAACCCTTGACTTCTGGTGTGAAACGAGTGTTTGCAGGGCAGGGCAGCTGATAGAGGAACTCAACAAACATGAAGAAAGTCTGACTCTAAACTCACAGCTTTAATGAAACAGGAGTTCAGCATTAAACAGCACAATGACTGAGTGTTGTCACACAGGTAAGAGTCCGTTTAACCTTAACTAACTCTCTCTCTCTCCATCTTCAGTCTAATTCACATTCAATGTTCTATTGCAGGCTGTTCTTGCACATGTTTTATTAATAATTTGAATATTAGTGCTGATGTTTTATGTATCTGCACAACACCAGCAACTAGAGGTTATAGATGGTGAAAGTATATTTAACTACATATTACTTTGTACTATACAGTAACTGCAGTTTTTTAAATGTTGAAAAATTTTTTTTTCTTGGTTATTGAAATATATCATCCTTCAAACATTATGCAACGTTACTTTTGAATGTTCTCTGAACGTTATGAAACAAGTAGTAACATTTAAAAAACGTCAGATGAACTAAAACGTTTCAGTTTTTTTTTTCATAAACAATGTATTAATAATGTTTTTGTGCTATTGTTTTATTTATTTAGGCCTATTTATTTATTTTGATTCACAATTTAGCACATATTACACACACAGCACAACAACATCACACAAAACAGTAGGGGACAATACAGCTAATATATAGACTGGACAATAAAGACAGAGAAATAAAAAAATTCTATTGTTTTAGAAGTTAAAGACCAGATAACTTTGAATGAACGTTACAGGAATGCCGTTTGTTCATAACCATGAGAGAACTGATGGATTGAAATGAAAATCTGTAGTCCAGGATCAGATGAATTATTATCTGATATTAAAATGACTGATCTTTATTTTCTTCCTTTTATTTGTGCTGGTTTGATTTCATGCAGTTCAGCTCTGAGTTTGTGTCTGAACCTCTCGTTTCTGTCGTCTGTCTGCTGTGTGGATAGTCATGTCTGAAGTGAAACACACACACACACACACACACACACACACACACGTTCAGAGGCCCCTCGCGCAGGAGGCAACGGCCCCCATGACAACAGATTTCCTGTTTCATAAAGCAGAACCCGGCGAATGTGAAGCGTATTGTTCAAGTCTTTACCGAGAAGAGAGATTTCAAACATCTCTAATCTGGTCATTAATCCCCCTCAGTGTTGATTGTAGACACACTCACTGCTGTGTTTTGGGGCTGGTAACTAGTGTTTTACATGTGAGATCTCTCTCTGAATCTGCTGTAACACACACTCGCTCACCTGACCGTGTGTGTGTGTCTGTTTTCTCAGATTTGACGGTGGAGGAGCAGATGGAGATCGAGCGGCTGAAGATGCACAAACAGGTTCTGCTGGAGGACATTGAGGTGAGGAACACTCGCACAACATGTTTCTAACGTTCCCACAACGTTATGAAAACAGTGAGGGTCACTTGGTGACAACAGTGTGCAATATCTTCACATGCAACTGTCAACTTTCTGTATTGTTGTGTATTATATATATATTGTGTCTTAAATGTAGTTGTGTTGTCACGTGTGGATGCACCGTAAGGTTTGCTAATAGTTTCAGTGTATAATATATGCAATGACAATAAAAGGAAATTGAAAACGTTATATCTGAATGTTACAAACGTCCAGTTTTAAAAACGTTTTTTTCTTGGTTATTCAAACATTATGAGAATGTTATTTTGGATTGTTCTCTGAACGTTTAACAAAAATGTTAGACAAACTAAAACGCTTAAAAAAAAAGAAAAAATGTTCAATGAACGAATGTTTTTGAGTCGTTTTGAGAATATTATTAAAGACCAGATAACTTTGAACAAACGTTTTAATACGAATGTTTGTTCATAACTTTGAGAGAACCTTCCCTGAACGTTAGTATTTAGCTTATACTCGTAGGCCTGAATTTCAGCATCACATGTCAAACGATAATCTGTCTTTGTATTAATGTGTCCCTCAAATGTTCTGTTGTTTTGTCATTGTGGGGTTTTTTCCCGTTGTTGTTCCGTGAACAAAAAAGAAGAAATGGTCCAAAATAACCTGAAGGACTCTTTCACGTGTAATATTGGACTCGTGGTTGTGTTTGTGTGTGTCTGGTGTGATTCTTAAATCATACGCAGAACATGTTGATAACTTTACCATTTCTGAACGTTCCCTGAATGTTACAAGCATTTGTTTTTTCTTGGTTATTCTGAATTTGCATGAATTTGCATTGTCCTTCAGCATTACCTGTCAAATGCTAATGTATTTGTATATGTGTGTCCCTCAAATGTTCTGTTGGTTTGTCATAGTGGTTTCTTTTTCCGTTGTTGTTCCGTGAAAAAGCAAAAAAACACAAAAAAATGTGTTAAAAAAAGAAGAAATGGTCCAGAATAAGCTAAAAGCCTCTTTCTGGTGTCACACTGGACGCGTGTTCGTGTGTGTGTGTGTGTGTCTGGTGTGATTCTTCCGTCACATTCACAAGTGTAAAATAGACTCTGTAAAATAAAACTCTGTCTTTATTATGAAAGCAGCTTCAGAAACCTGACGAGGTTTTTCATTTTTCTTACAGAAACTGAAGAACCAGATTGAAAACGTGATGGCAGATATTCAGGATTTCAAGTCAGCAGAAGACAAGTGAGTGAATATATGAATGATGATCTGAGAAAAGAGCTTTATTTATGTACTATTACAGCATTTATTCATTTCTGAATTAGCAGTTTTTAAAATATTTTATACATATAATTTTTCATTTTCATTTTAGTAACATTTTCGGTATTGTGTAATTTTCTTTTCTTTTTTATTATTTTATTGTTTTTTTATATTTATTTCAGATTATTTATTATTTATTAGTTAAATAAAATCAGTTAGTTGTCAAGGTGACCTTTAAATTTTTTGTTTAGTTTCATTTTTTCATCTGATATTAATATGTTTAAAATAGTTCTAGTCTCAGTTTCGATGAAACGCTGGTAATATAATTAAACGTTGTTTTGCTTGAATTGTTTGTAGTAAGACACTGGAGAGGGAGAAGCGCTTCAGTAGTGGCAAGAAGAAGTTCAACATGGATCCTAAAAAGGTGAGATCTGGAGGAGTCAGTGATGATGATGATGATGATGATGACGATGTTAACGAGACACTTGATGAAGAGGGCAGTGGAACGTCTGTCAGTCTCTCAGATCAGACACACACTCACACACACACTGTAGGAGAGACTGATGTCATTATTCAACATTCAAATTTAAACTGCATTTGTGCTATATAGGTCTCTGTGTGTGTGTGTGTGTGTGTGCGTGTGTGTGTGTGTGTGTGTGTGTGGTGTGTGTGGTGTGTGTGTGTGTTTCTATCCCGGTGGGGACTTCACCCTGAATGCACACAGACTCATGGAGATTCATGTCACTGTGGACCTAAAGTTTGTAAATAATACAGAATGAGTTTTTTTTTAAATATAAAAATTGGTGTAGGTGTCAAGTCAAGTCAAGTCAAGTCAAGTCAAGTCAAGTTTATTTGTATAGCGCTTTTCACAATACAGATTGTATCAAAGCAGCTTCACAGTATTAAATTTAAATAATACAACAAAGTTTGTTTCAAGAGGAATTTATTGATTGATAAAATTAAATTATATCCCCAAAATATCCCCAACTGAGCAAGCCAAAGGCAACAGTGGCAAGGAACCGAAAAACTCCATCAAGTGACCTAATGGTGTCCTAAAACTCCATCAAGTGACCTAATGGTGTCCTAAAACTCCATCAAGTGACCTAATGGTGTCCTAAAACTCCATCAAGTGACCTAATGGTGTCCTAAAACTCCATCAGGTGACCTAATGGAGAAAA
This sequence comes from Leuciscus idus, assembly GCA_021554675.1. NCBI lineage: Eukaryota > Metazoa > Chordata > Actinopteri > Cypriniformes > Leuciscidae > Leuciscus > Leuciscus idus. The sequence continues at coordinate 40,834,274 of CM038631.1, forward strand.
AAAACCTTGGGAGAACCCAGGCTCAGTCGGGGGCCAGTTCTCCTCTGGCATTTATGAGCTACAGGCCGGATTGTAGTTTGAACTGTAAGATTAAAAATATTATATGAATGTAGGTGTAGGGTGTGTGTGTGTGTGTGTGTGTGTGTGTGTGTGTGTGTGTGTGTGTGTGTGTGTGTGTGTGTGTGTGACGGGTAGGTTTAGGTGTAGGGTGTGTGTGTGTGTGTGTGTGTGTGTGTGTGTGTGTGACGGGTAGGTTTAGGTGTAGGGTGTGTGTGTGTGTGTGTGTGTGTGTGTGTGTGTGTGTGTGTGTGTGTGTGTGTGTGTGTGTGTGAGACGGGTAGGTTTAGGTGTAGGGTGTGTGTGTGTGTGTGTGTGTGTGTGTGTGTGTGTGTGTGTGTGTGTGTGTGTGACGAGTAGGTTTAGGTGTAGGGTGTGTGTGTGTGTGTGTGTGTGTGTGTGTGTGTGTGTGAGACGGGTAGGTTTAGGTGTAGGGTGTGTGTGTGTGTGTGTGTGACGGGTAGGTTTAGGTGTAGGGTGTGTGTGTGTGTGTGTGTGTGTGTGTGTGTGTGTGTGTGTGTGTGTGTGTGTGTGAGACGGGTAGGTTTAGGTGTAGGGTGTGTGTGTGTTTGTACAGTATAATAACCATTACGTCTATGGAGAGATTGATGAAGACTAACAGACAGGAGGTTGTGTAGGATGAAGTCCTCAGGTCAACACCTGAAATACTTTTGGTTTTCTCGTTCTGAGTCTTTGTGGTTTTGCTGCTGCATGTTTAGAAACAGCGAGGCCGACGAGCATAGAAAGAGATGACAGAGACACATGAATGTTTGATGTTTAATAAACACCACAAACACAGTCACAAACCTATATCTACACTGTAGACAACACACACGTACACTTGCGTTCAAAGGTTTGGGGTCGTGAGATGTTTTAATGTTTCTGAAAGAAGTCTCTTCTGCTCACCAAACCTGCATATATTTGATCTAAAATACAGTAAAAACAGTGAAATATTGTTAAAGTGTAAATCAGCTGTTGTCTATGTAAGGAATAATTGACGACAGGCCGTTGAAAACTCCGCTTCGCGTCGTGACCGCATTACCACCTCGGGTGTGCATTATTTTTCTAATAATTCAACGGCCTGAAGTCAATTATTCCGCTAATACTACAGTTACCACACCTCGAAACATTGTTCAGATTATGTATTTCAAGACGTTTGTAAAGTTTTTGTCATTAAAATGCTCTTGTATGTAGGACTAATTTCTTACGCATCTAATCCCATGCCTCCGTTGCTAATTCAAAAACGTCATTTCAGAGTTAGGGTTAGGGTTAGGGTTAGTAACGGAGGTTTGAGCCGCTGATAGCAGACTAATGCTGAGTTAGGGTTAGGGTTAGGGTTAGGGTTAGGGTTAGTAACGGAGGTTTGAGCCGCTGATAGCAGACTAATGCTGAGTTAGGGTTAGGGTTAGGGTTAGGGTTAGGGTTAGTAACGGAGGTTTGAGCCGCTGATAGCAGACTAATGCTGAGTTAGGGTTAGGGTTAGGGTTAGGGTTAGTAACGGAGGTTTGAGCCGCTGATAGCAGACTAATGCTGGGGACACACGACTCGCTGACACATTCTCTGACTGTTTTCATCGACTGCAGCAGATTTTAAACACCGACTTTGAACACAGACTGAACGCGCTGAACACGCGTTTGGGCATTATCAGTCATAAGTATCAAATTACATTCATAACCGGCCTTAAGTGTGTTCCCGGCTTTATGCAGAATTAATGCAGTTATTAGAGAGAGTTGTTGCAATAATGAGACAGAAAAGCATGTGCGTCAATATTATTATTTATTAATTAATTCAATTCGTTTTAATTAATTCGTTAATTCTATTGATTATAGATAGGACTTTATAGTTTATTTATTCAAATTAAACTGCATGTTTCTATTGATTGTGAAGCTAGACATTGAAAATTGCAGATCAAGCGCACGGGGCGAAATGCTTTTTCTTGTTATGAATTGTATCCTATTTTCCGTTATTACAGTTGACTAGGCGAAGTGATATGGAGCTGTAATGCGGTCGAGACCTGCCTGGAACTACTTTAGCCGTGCGTTTCCCTGAAAATAATGCACACCTTAGAACGTTCGTCAACCAATCAGATTCAAGCATTCAACGGCCCTGTAGTATAAGTAAATATATAGTACAGTGTAATTTATTCCTGTGATTAAAGCTGAATTTTCAGCATCATTACTCCAGTCTTCAGTGTCACATGATCCTTCAGAGATCATTCTAATATGATGATTTGATGCTTCTTCTCTTAACTCCGCTTGCTAACTGTCTGTGCCCTTTCCGACGTCTTCAATAAGTCGCTGATTGGTTAAATCTCCTTAACATCACTGATTTTTTGTTTGGCAAGATGTTGTTGAAGCTCTGGGCTACAGTTAGTTAAAGCTTCTCTTAACTCTCTCTCAGATGCAGTTCAGATGGGGTGCCTCGGCCCCGGCAATAGGAAGGAAGGAATCGGTGTCTATAGATAAGAGGAGCTCAATGTGGACACATCGAGTGTTCAAACACTTGAATGTTATACCCCATCTTTTCACAGACTCGTCCTATTTTAATTTGGAAGGGCCCAAAACAGTCAGTGCTATAAAAGGGATGTTTGTGAAGTCTCAGGGGCCGTTTACACGACACCGTTTTCAACTAAAAACGTAAAACCTTTGATGCGTTTTCAGTAATCAGTAATATTGGCCTTCATTCATAAAAAGATGCCAGTAAACAAATATTTAAAATATACTTTCTTTATGTTGTTCCTACTTTAATTTTGAAATTAACATTATAAAATATATATAAAAAAAATATTAAAAACATAAAAAACAAGTGTTTTTTTAATTGCAATTAATCACGATTAATTACAGAAAAATGTGTGATTAATCTAGTTAATTTTTTTAATCGATCGACAGCACTAAATATAATGTAATATTCTATTCTATTCTATTACAGGTAAGCAAAAGTGAACCAGTGTATCAGTTTCTGTGATTTCGGTTTGAAGGTTTTAGTCTTTTCTTTAGTCATTTTGTAGAAAAGGGAAGTAGTGGTTTGAAGGAAAATCTCTAAAAGCAGATGTTGACCTGGGGAGGAACTTGTGTGGACGCTCTGATAATCTCAGATAAACTACAGCGCGTCTTACAGAATCTTCAGTGTTTTATCTGTGTGACAGCGAGCGAGCGAACGGCTCAAACGTCTCTGTGTTTCAGGGAATCAAGTATCTGGTTGACAACCAGCTTGTGGAGTGGAAACCAGAACGAGTGGCCGAGTTTCTGTATAAAGAGGAAGGACTGAATAAGACTGCCATCGGAGACTTCCTGGGAGAGAGGTGACTTATGAGCCAAACACACACACATCAGATCTGTGTGTGTGTGTGTGTGTGTCCTGATGAATGCATCTCAATCTGATGTTTCAGGGAGGAGATGCACCTGCAGATTCTCAAGGCGTTTGTGGAGCTGCACGAGTTTTCAGATCTCAACCTGGTCCAGGCGTTACGGTGAGAAGAACTCGAGCGCTCCTTCACACACTCCTTCACACACACGTGAAGGACTCGTCTTATTGCTGCTTCTCTCTCTCACTCCTCAGGCAGTTCTTGTGGAGTTTCCGTCTGCCGGGAGAAGCGCAGAAGATCGACCGCATGATGGAGGCTTTCGCCACACGTTACTGTAACTGCAACGTCAACGTCTTCCAGTCCACAGGTGAAGTCAACTTGCATAATACATAATACATATTACACCCTATAATTACTATCTTTGAGTATTTGAAAACAGAAACTCATAGAAGCTTGTTTCTGTCATGGAATAAAAAAATATTGCGTAATATTGGAATTTGGACTTTTTTATGTCTCGTAATTCAGTCTTTTGTTTCTGGAATAAAAAAATACAAAAGTTAATTATGACTTAAAGTCCTTCTGTGGTGAAAATCCAGCTTTTAATGTTGTTTATGTGTCTGTGTGGTGTTTTTAATATACTTTAAGACAAAGCATGTGTAAATTCGACGTCGACAGCATTGCTGAGTATTTCCTCCTTAAAACTGCAGTGAACCAAAGACAGTCTCAAACACACGCTTTGAAATCACTGGTGTTTCTGACGTCACAAACTACCTTGTAACCAATCAGATCAACGTGTGATCGTCAACCAGTGGATCTCTGAGCTGAGTGAGTGAGTGGAGGCGGGGCTCATTTGCATATTCATAGAACCGCGTATACTAAATGAGGCGAGGGTGTCGAGTTACATTCAAGATATTTTAAGGCATGAAGGCATTTAAGGACTTAAATATCTCACAATTCAGACCATTTCATCAGAATCGCAAGAACAAGAGCTTTCCTGTAGCTCAGTGGTAAGAGCATTGTGTTAACAATGCAAGGTTGTGGGTTTGATCCCAGGGGATTGCACATACCTATGTATAAATGTATAGGATAATGCAATGTAAGTCGCTTTGGATAAAAGCGTCTGCCAAATGCATAAATGTAAATGTAAAAAAAAACGCAGAAAAAAAAGTGATAAAAAGTCACAATTACCTTTTATATCTTTTTATTCCATGGCGAAATAAGCTTCCATTGAGACTATTTGTTATGCATTGCCAGATCTGTTAATTGGCCAAGCTGACACTGATCTCAAAACGCTTTGTTTATCAGTGTCTGGCAAAGTTGTTGAGAACGGTTGTGTTGTTTGTGATCCTCAGACACGTGTTACATCCTTTCGTTTGCCATCATCATGTTGAACACGAGTCTTCACAACCCCAACGTGAAGGACAAGACCCCGCTGGAGAGATTCATTAGCATGAACCGCGGGATCAACAACGGAGAGGATCTTCCCGACGGCCTTCTGACGGTGAGCTGCCAATCACAATCACTCCTCACTGGTCACGTGACCAAAATACTACACTGGAGTCACTGACAACAAATATACAAATATGATCTATCCATCATAATAGGCCATCTGTCCATGATAAAAGTGCATCTGTCCATGATAAAAGTGCATCTGTCCATGATAAAAGTGCATCTATCCATCATAAAAGTGCATCTATCAATTTTAAAAGTGCATCTATTCATAATAAAAGTGCATCTATCCATCATAAAAGTGCATCTATCCATCATAAAAGTGCATCTGTCCATCATAAAAGTAATCCATCCATCATAAAAGTGCATCTATCCATCATAAAAGTGCATCTGTCCATCATAAAAGTAATCCATCCATCATAAAAGTGCATCTATCAATTTTAAAAGTGCATCTATCCATCATAAAAGTGCATCTATCCATCATAAAAGTGCATCTATCAATTTTAAAAGTGCATCTATCCATCATAAAAGTGCATCTATCCATCATAAAAGTGCATCTGTCCATCATAAAAGTCATCCATCCATCATAAAAGTGCATCTATCAATTTTAAAAGTGCATCTATCCATCATAAAAGTGCATCTATCAATTTTAAAAGTGCATCTATTCATCATTAAAGTGCATCTGTCCATCATAAAAGTGCATCTATCAATTTTAAAAGTGCATCTATCCATCATTAAAGTGCATCTATCGATTTTAAAAGTGCATCTATCCATCATAAAAGTGCATCTATCAATTTTAAAAGTGCATCTATCCATCATAAAAGTGCATCTATCCATCATAAAAGTGCATCTATCAATTTTAAAAGTGCATCTATCCATCATAAAAGTGCATCTATCGATTTTAAAAGTGCATCTATCCATCATTAAAGTGCATCTATCGATTTTAAAAGTGCATCTATCATCATAAAAGTGCATCTATCATCATAAAAGTGCATCTATCCATGATAAAAGTGCATCTGTCGATTTTAAAAGTGCATCTATCATCATAAAAGTGCATCTGTCCATCATAAAAGTGCATCTGTCGATTTTAAAAGTGCATCTGTCCATCATAAAAGTGCATCTATCCATCATAAAAGTGCATCTGTCCATCATAAAAGTGCATCTATCCATGATAAAAGTGCATCTGTCCATCATAAAAGTGCATCTATCCATCATAAAAGTGCATCTGTCGATTTTAAAAGTGCATCTGTCCATCATAAAAGTGCATCTATCATCATAAAAGTGCATTTATCCATTATAAAAGTGCATCTGTCCATCATAAAAGTGCATCTATCCATCATAAAAGTGCATCTATCCATTATAAAAGTGCATCTGTCCATCATAAAGTGCATTTGTCCATCATAAAAGTGCATCTATCGATTTTAAAAGTGCATTTATCCATCATAAAAGTGCATCTGTCCATCATAAAAGTGCATTTATCAATTTTAAAAGTGCATCTATCCATCATTAAAGTGCATCTATCCATTATAAAAGTGCATCTGTCCATCATAGTGTATCTGTCCATCATAAAAGTGCATCTGTCGATTTTAAAAGTGCATCTGTCCATCATAAAAGTGCATCTATCCATCATAAAAGTGCATTTATCCATTATAAAAGTGCATCTGTCCATCATAAAAGTGCATCTATCCATCATAAAAGTGCATCTATCCATCATAAAAGTGCATCTATCCATTATAAAAGTGCATCTGTCCATCATAAAGTGCATTTGTCCATCATAAAAGTGCATCTATCCATTATAAAAGTGCATCTGTCCATCATAAAGTGTATCTGTCCATCATAAAAGTGCATCTGTCCATCATAAAAGTGCATCTGTCGATTTTAAAAGTGCATCTGTCGATTTTAAAAGTGCATCTGTCCATCATAAAAGTGCATCTATCCATCATAAAAGTGCATTTATCCATTATAAAAGTGCATCTGTCCATCATAAAAGTGCATCTATCCATCATAAAAGTGCATCTATCCATTATAAAAGTGCATCTATCCATCATAAAAGTGCATTTATCAATTTTAAAAGTGCATCTATCATCATTAAAGTGCATCTATCGATTTTAAAAGTGCATCTATCATCATAAAAGTGCATCTGTCCATCATAAAAGTGCATCTATCAATTTTAAAAGTGCATCTATCATCATAAAAGTGCATCTGTCCATCATAAAAGTGCATCTATCCATCATAAAAGTGCATCTGTCCATCATACAAGTGCATCTATCCATCATAAAAGTGCATCTGTCCATCATAAAAGTGCATCTATCCATCATAAAAGTGCATCTATCCATCATAAAAGTGCATCTATCCATCATAAAAGTGCATCTATCCATCATAAAAGTGCATCTATCCATTATAAAAGTGCATCTGTCCATCATAAAGTGCATTTGTCCATCATAAAAGTGCATCTCTCCATCATAAAAGTGCATCTATCCATCATAAAAGTGCATCTATCCATCATAAAAGTGCATCTATCCATCATAAAAGTGCATCTGTCCATCATAAAAGTGCATCTATCCATCATAAAAGTGCATCTATCCATCATAAAAGTGCATCTGTCCATCATAAAAGTGCATCTATCCATCATAAAAGTGCATCTATCCATCATAAAAGTGCATCTGTCCATCATAAAAGTGCATCTATCCATCATAAAAGTGCATCTGTCCATCATAAAGTGCATTTGTCCATCATAAAAGTGCATCTGTCCATCATAAAAGTGCATTTATCAATTTTAAAAGTGCATCTATCATCATTAAAGTGCATCTATCGATTTTAAAAGTGCATCTATCATCATAAAAGTGCATCTGTCCATCATAAAAGTGCATCTATCCATCATAAAAGTGCATCTATCCATCATAAAAGTGCATCTGTCCATCATACAAGTGCATCTATCCATCATAAAAGTGCATCTGTCCATCATAAAAGTGCATCTATCCATCATAAAAGTGCATCTATCCATCATAAAAGTGCATCTGTCCATCATAAAAGTGCATCTATCCATCATAAAAGTGCATCTGTCCATCATAAAAGTGCATCTATCCATCATAAAAGTGCATCTATCCATCATAAAAGTGCATCTGTCCATCATACAAGTGCATCTGTCCATCATAAAAGTGCATCCATCCATCATAAAAGTGCATCTGTCCATCATAAAAGTGCATCTGTCCATCATAAAAGTGCATCTATCCATGATAAAAGTGCATCTGTCGATTTTAAAAGTGCATCTATCATCATAAAAGTGCATCTGTCGATTTTTAAAAGTGCATCTATCCATCATAAAAGTGCATCTGTCCATCATAAAAGTGCATCTATCCATGATAAAAGTGTATCTGTCCATCATAAAAGTGCATCTGTCGATTTTAAAAGTGCATCTGTCCATCATAAAAGTGCATCTACCCATCATAAAAGTGCATCTATCCATTATAAAAGTGCATCTGTCCATCATAAAGTGTATCTGTCCATCATAAAAGTGCATCTGTCCATGATAAAAGTGCATCTATCCATCATAAAAGTGCATCTATCAATTTTAAAAGTGCATCTATTCATAATAAAAGTGCATCTATCCATCATAAAAGTGCATCTATCCATCATAAAAGTGCATCTATCCATCATAAAAGTGCATCTGTCCATCATAAAAGTAATCCATCCATCATAAAAGTGCATCTATCAATTTTAAAAGTGCATCTATCCATCATAAAAGTGCATCTATCCATCATAAAAGTGCATCTATCAATTTTAAAAGTGCATCTATCCATCATAAAAGTGCATCTATCAATTTTAAAAGTGCATCTATCCATCATAAAAGTGCATCTATCCATCATAAAAGTGCATCTATCAATTTTAAAAGTGCATCTATTCATCATTAAAGTGCATCTGTCCATCATTAAAGTGCATCTATCGATTTTAAAAGTGCATCTATCCATCATAAAAGTGCATCTATCAATTTTAAAAGTGCATCTATCCATCATAAAAGTGCATCTATCCATCATAAAAGTGCATCTATCAATTTTAAAAGTGCATCTATCCATCATTAAAGTGCATCTATCGATTTTAAAAGTGCATCTATCATCATAAAAGTGCATCTGTCCATCATAAAAGTGCATCTATCATCATAAAAGTGCATCTATCCATGATAAAAGTGCATCTGTCGATTTTAAAAGTGCATCTATCATCATAAAAGTGCATCTGTCCATCATAAAAGTGCATCTGTCGATTTTAAAAGTGCATCTGTCCATCATAAAAGTGCATCTATCCATCATAAAAGTGCATCTGTCCATCATAAAAGTGCATCTATCCATGATAAAAGTGCATCTGTCCATCATAAAAGTGCATCTATCCATGCTAAAAGTGTATCTGTCCATCATAAAAGTGCATCTGTCGATTTTAAAAGTGCATCTATCCATGCTAAAAGTGTATCTGTCCATCATAAAAGTGCATCTGTCCATCATAAAAGTGCATCTATCATCATAAAAGTGCATTTATCCATTATAAAAGTGCATCTGTCCATCATAAAAGTGCATCTATCCATCATAAAAGTGCATCTATCCATTATAAAAGTGCATCTGTCCATCATAAAGTGCATTTGTCCATCATAAAAGTGCATCTATCGATTTTAAAAGTGCATTTATCCATCATAAAAGTGCATCTGTCCATCATAAAAGTGCATTTATCAATTTTAAAAGTGCATCTATCCATCATTAAAGTGCATCTATCCATTATAAAAGTGCATCTGTCCATCATAGTGTATCTGTCCATCATAAAAGTGCATCTGTCGATTTTAAAAGTGCATCTGTCCATCATAAAAGTGCATCTATCCATCATAAAAGTGCATTTATCCATTATAAAAGTGCATCTGTCCATCATAAAAGTGCATCTATCCATCATAAAAGTGCATCTATCCATCATAAAAGTGCATCTATCCATTATAAAAGTGCATCTGTCCATCATAAAGTGCATTTGTCCATCATAAAAGTGCATCTATCCATTATAAAAGTGCATCTGTCCATCATAAAGTGTATCTGTCCATCATAAAAGTGCATCTGTCCATCATAAAAGTGCATCTGTCGATTTTAAAAGTGCATCTGTCGATTTTAAAAGTGCATCTGTCCATCATAAAAGTGCATCTATCCATCATAAAAGTGCATTTATCCATTATAAAAGTGCATCTGTCCATCATAAAAGTGCATCTATCCATCATAAAAGTGCATCTATCCATTATAAAAGTGCATCTGTCCATCATAAAGTGCATTTGTCCATCATAAAAGTGCATCTGTCCATCATAAAAGTGCATTTATCAATTTTAAAAGTGCATCTATCATCATTAAAGTGCATCTATCGATTTTAAAAGTGCATCTATCATCATAAAAGTGCATCTATCCATCATAAAAGTGCATCTGTCCATCATAAAAGTGCATCTATCCATCATAAAAGTGCATCTATCCATCATAAAAGTGCATCTGTCCATCATACAAGTGCATCTGTCCATCATAAAAGTGCATCTATCCATCATAAAAGTGCATCTGTCCATCATAAAAGTGCATCTATCCATCATAAAAGTGCATCTATCCATCATAAAAGTGCATCTGTCCATCATACAAGTGCATCTCTCCATCATACAAGTGCATCTGTCCATCATAAAAGTGCATCTATCCATCATAAAAGTGCATCTGTCCATCATACAAGTGCATCTCTCCATCATACAAGTGCATCTGTCCATCATAAAAGTGCATCCATCCATCATAAAAGTGCATCTGTCCATCATAAAAGTGCATCTGTCCATCATAAAAGTGCATCTATCCATGATAAAAGTGCATCTGTCGATTTTAAAAGTGCATCTATCATCATAAAAGTGCATCTGTCGATTTTTAAAAGTGCATCTATCCATCATAAAAGTGCATCTGTCCATCATAAAAGTGCATCTATCCATGATAAAAGTGTATCTGTCCATCATAAAAGTGCATCTGTCGATTTTAAAAGTGCATCTGTCCATCATAAAAGTGCATCTACCCATCATAAAAGTGCATCTATCCATTATAAAAGTGCATCTGTCCATCATAAAGTGCATTTGTCCATCATAAAAGTGCATCTATCGATTTTAAAAGTGCATTTATCCATCATAAAAGTGCATCTGTCCATCATAAAAGTGCATCTATCGATTTTAAAAATGTGTCTGTCCATCATAAAGATCGACTTGCGCCACAAGAGTAACCGTGACGTGTGTGTGACGCAGATGTAGGAGTAGCGTACGCTTTGAGCCTCTCGCGGTTCAAACTGAGCGCTGGGCAACAAACTCAAGCTCCGCCCACATTTCTCTTTAACAATCCTCGTTTTAGACTCTAATTCGTGACCGGTGTTTTGTTTTTCTCTTTCCTCTGCGCTTCCGCGTTCGTCAGTACGTCATGCGTCGGGTCACAGGTTACTCTTATGCTGCAAATCTATTCATACGGGCGTCTACCAGAAGCAAGTTATTTTAGTTGATAAAGTTTTAAATATGGATATTTTTCTTATGGATACAACAAACGGCTGGTAGAGACTACACCACATTCCTCTCGGATTAGTGACATCACAAATCCTAAAATTTACATAAACCCCGCCCCCGGGAACACAATTTATAGATTATCAAGACAGAATATGCTAATCAATGACTAGAAGATAACTACACATCAGCTTCAGAAATTCATCAACTAACCATTCAGAAATGTCCTGTTGCTTCTACATGTTGTCACTTCTTCTTGAGTCTCTCCATTAGGGATGCTCATTTCGATAAATTTTCCCGACCGACAACCGCCGCTCGTTAATCGATTATTAACCGTTAACTGATAAGAATATAATATTGAATTGGCATTAAATACAAATAAAATTGATGCGTATCTGTGACCCTTTAAAAAAATACAATTTAAAAAAAAAAAATTTATCAAAGGGTTTATTTGAACGTGCAAAGTGCAAACAGCAGCATACAGAACAGATCAACAACAGAACCTGGATTCAGTTTCAATTTTCACGCACATGCAGCATTTCTGACAGTGAGAGAAAAACAGAATAAAATAATACAAATAAAAAACAAAATAGGCCTACACTAAATATATATATTTTTTAACTTAAATAATTAACAAATTAAGATGACAAAAAGAAAACACTGAATCCGTTTGAACAAAGCTTTCAAAAACCGGCAAATTTTTTCCGTTAGACTAAGATTTTTCGTTAAATAAAAATAGCAGCCCTACCTCAACACCTTGACTAATTTTTATTTTAAAAAAGCAACATATCAACGTGATGTGGGGTCAGTCTGGAGTGCAGCCTGTTGACAGTTAGGCCCCGTCCACACTACTGCGTTTTAGTTTAGAAACGGAGAATTAAAACGAATACGATCTCCGTCCACACCAGCGTTTTAGCTGCATATTAGAATTGATCTCCGTCCACATTAAAACGACTGAAAACGCGGATCACGTGACCATTCACCAACACTGGGCATGCGCGTGCCGGTGTAAACCTAGAGACTTTCAAACATCAAAATGTCATTTATTAATATGTATTTGTGTCAAAATGACATATAAACATCTTTTCCTATTCTATTTTGCATGGAAACGCTTCCAACACGCTTGTGTGTCACATGAAAAATAGGCGTTGGTTCTATTTCTAGCATGCACGCGTTTTCCACGTGAGCCGCGCCTGAGCCCTGAGCCGCGCCTGAGCCCTGAGCCGTGCCTGAGCCGCGCCTGAGCCCTGAGCCTTGCCTGAGCAGTGCCTGAGCCCTGACCCGCTCCTGAGCCCTGCCTGAGCCGTGCCTGAGCTGTGCCTGAGCCCTGAGCCGTGCCTGAGCCCTGAGCCGCGCCTGACCCGCTCCTGAGCCCTGAGCCGCGCCTGACCCGCTCCTGAGCCCTGAGCCGCGCCTGACCCGCTCCTGAGCCCTGAGCCGCGCCTGAGCCTTGAGCCGCGCCTGAGCCGTGCCTGAGCCGTGCCTGAGCCCTGAGCCGTGCCTGAGCCGCGCCTGACCTGCTCCTGAGCTCTGAGCCGTCCCTGAGCCGTGCCTGAGCCGCGCCTGACCTGCTCCTGAGCTCTGAGCCGTCCCTGAGCCGTGCCTGAGCCGCGCCTGACCTGCTCCTGAGCTCTGAGCCGTCCCTGAGCCGTGCCTGAGCCGCGCCTGACCTGCTCCTGAGCTCTGAGCCGTGCCTGAGCTGTGCCTGAGCCCTGAGCCGTGCCTGAGCCGTGCCTGAGCTGTGCCTGAGCCCTGAGCCGTGCCTGACCCGCTCCTGAGCCCTGAGCCGCGCCTGACCCGCTCCTGAGCCCTGAGCCGCGCCTGAGCCTTGAGCCGCGCCTGACCCGCTCCTGAGCCCTGAGCCGTGCCTGAGCCGTGCCTGAGCCCTGAGCCGTGCCTGAGCCGCGCCTGACCTGCTCCTGAGCTCTGAGCCGTGCCTGAGCCGTGCCTGACCCGCTCCTGAGCCCTGAGCCGTGCCCTGAGCCGTGCCTGAGCCGTGCCTGAGCCCTGAGCCGCGCCTGACCTGCTCCTGAGCTCTGAGCCGTGCCTGAGCTGTGCCTGAGCCCTGAGCCGTGCCTGAGCCGTGCCTGAGCCGTGCCTGAGCTGTGCCTGAGCTGTGCCTGAGCCCTGAGCCGTGCCTGAGCCGTGCCTGAGCCCTGAGCCGCGCCTGACCCGCTCCTGAGCCCTGAGCCGCGCCTGAGCCGTGCCTGAGCCGTGCCTGAGCCTTGAGCCGCGCCTGACCCGCTCCTGAGCCCTGAGCCGTGCCTGAGCCCTGAGCCGTGCCTGAGCCGCGCCTGACCTGCTCCTGAGCCCTGAGCCGTGCCTGAGCTGTGCCTGAGCCCTGAGCCGCGCCTGAGCCGCGCCTGATCCGCGCCTGAGCCCTGAGCCGTGCCTGACCTGCTCCTGAGCCCTGAGCCCTGAGCCGCGCCTGAGCCGTGCCTGAGCCCTGAGCCGCGCCTGAGACGTGGCAGTTTCTTACTGTAAAAGAATGAACTGTTCCAGCGGGTGGAGTTTACTGGTACTGAATATTACCTGTGTATACTCCATGACTGATGACACCCAATCATAGAGCCGGGCGTGAGCCTCTGCGTCATCGTTTCTAAAGTCCTCCGTTTTGACCCGTCTTCACTAAAACGCCCTCCGGAGATTCAAAACGCAAAATGGGGTCGGCAGCGTTTCTAAACTTCTCCGTTTTAGGTCTTCGTTTTTGCCGTTTTCGTCTGGACGGGAGGTGCAAACGTAGCAAAAGGTCTCCGTTTCTAAATGAAAATGCAGTAGTGTGGATGGGCCAGACCCGCGGCAGGACAGATGTCCCGGGAATACACAGGTAACGTCTCGCTAGAGACGTGAGTGGTTGCGCGTGTCGACGCGCTCCGTGAGTTAATAAATATAAGCTATATAGTATTTTATTTTTAAACCATGCAAAAAAAAAAAAAAAAAAAGAAGCTTAAAGGAACACTCCACCGTTTTTTGAAATAGGGCTTATTCACTTTCTTTCCTACATTTAGATAGGTGTGCAAATGCATTTTTGTCTCAGTGCATGCATTGTTTTAGTTTGACAGGGTCGGCGCTAGCTTAGCTTAGCACAATGAATGGAATCCTTTGTTGCCAGCTAGCATGTCCTGAGTAAAAGTGATATGAAACATTTAAAAAAAACCACCTAATTACTTCTTGTGGCCTGTGTATTCACAACAAGTACAAATAGTGATGCAGATTAACACTAGGCGATTTCCTAGGCAGATATTGACTTATATATTAAGGACTATATTAGGGGGAAGCACAGGCGAAGCACTGCTACTTGGGCGTGATATCTCTGCGCCCAAGTAGCAGTGCTTCACCTGTGCTTCCCCCTAATATAGTCCCAAGTCAATATCTGCATAGGAAATCATCTAGTGTTAATCTGCATCGCTATTTGTACTTGTTGTGAATACGCAGGCCACAAGAAGTAATTAGGTGGGTTTTTTAAAAATTTTATATCACTTTTACTCAGGACATGCTAGCTGGCAACAAAGGATTCCATTCATTATGCTAAGCTAAGCTAGCGCCGACCCTGTCAAACTAAAACAATGCATGCACTGAGACAAAAATGCATTTGCCCACCTATCTAAATGTAGGAAAGAAGGTGAATAAGCCCTATTTCAAAAAACGGTGGAGTGTTCCTTTAAAAAAACCGTTTTAAACCGTTTAACTGATAGTATTAATCGGTCAAAATTTTTACTTTTGGTTAACGGTTAAACGGTCAATATGAGCATCCCTACTCTCCATCATTGTCTGACTCCGGTTTGAACATAAAAGACTTAACGTTTTTGAAATGTTCAGTTCATGTGTGTGTGTGTGTGAGGTAAAAGGACACAAGCTCTTGAAGCTCCGCCCCCTGTGCGGGGAGCAGCAGCTCATTTGCATTTAAAGGAACAGACACAAAATGGTGCGTTTTTGCTCACCTTCAAAAAGTTACAATTTTAACATGCTATATAAAAATATCTGTGGGGTATTTAGAGCTAAAACTTCACACACGCACTCTGGGGACATCAGAGACTTATTTTACATCTTGTGAAAAAGATATTATACCACCCCTTTAATTATTGGTCAGTAAATGAGCAGCACTAACAGGAAGACTGAAGTGTGTGTTTCTTTTCATCACCACAGAATCTGTACAACAGCATACGGAACGAACCCTTCAAAATCCCAGAGGATGATGGGAACGATCTCACACACACCTTCTTCAACCCGGACCGTGAGGGCTGGCTGCTCAAACTGGGTAAAGATTATAAAGTTATTATAAAGATTGCTCTGCTGACTGCATCAAACAAACCGATTATGATTCACTCCTGCAAACATAGTTAGTCTAGTTTACTTTCTCTCTCATCTATTCCAGAACTGCTTTTAATAAGTGTGTTTATTGTAAATCTGCGCAAGTTTAATAGTGACATCCTCAATGTGTGTGTGTCAAATAGACACTGCTCACCCATCTAACAAAAATATAAGAATAATAATTAATATAGATAAGAATGTTCATATTAAGTTATGAAAACGTAATTTCTGATGAACAGTTTTTTCTTGGTTATTCAAATGTCAATGGAACGTTTCATTGTATCATTCAAACATTATGGAATGTTACTTTTGAATGTTCTCTGAACGTTCCGAAAAAAGTCGTTACATTTAAAAAACGTTTGACGAACATCCAACTGAAACATTCCATGAACGATGTATACATAATGTTTTTGTGCTGATGTTTTGAGAACATTATTAAAGACCAGAGAACTGAACGAACGTTTCTTTAGCTGGAAGATCGTTTGATCAAAACTTTGCATGTATTAGTAAATGTTGAAGTTGACATAAACTACAGTTATTTTTCATAGCTGGCTCATGTTAACTCCTGTAGTTCAGTTATTGAGCGTGTAGTGTTGCTGATGTATAGTCTGTCCACAGGCGGGCGAGTGAAGACGTGGAAGAGACGCTGGTTCATCCTCACTGATAACTGCCTGTATTACTTTGAATACACCACAGTAAGAACCCTCTGAACGCTTGAAAGTGTGTGTAAGGTGTGTGTATCAGAGCTGATTGTGGTGTTTGTGTATCAGGACAAGGAGCCGCGCGGGATCATTCCTCTGGAGAATCTGTGTGTGAAGGAAGTGCTCTTTCCCCGGAAACCGGTGAGACACGAGTGTGTTAATGCATTAATAATGAGCAATACTTTTGTCACAGTATTTATTAATCTTTGTGGTAACACTTTACATAAGGTTCATTAGTTAAAATTTTTTAATATGAACTAATATTAACAAAGATTAATAAATACTGTAACAAATGAATTGCTCATTGTTAGTTCATGTTAGTTAATACATGAACTAACAATGAGCAATTCATTTGTTACAGTATTTATTAATCTTTGTTAATATTAGTTAATAAAAATACAGCTGTTCGTGTTAGTTCAATATACAGATACAACTTTTGATTTGAATATTATATCAGTAATTTTTTTATTAATCATCAACAATATAGTACATTAAGTATGGAGTGATTTAACAGACTAAATGAAATAAATAAATGTCTAATTAAATTATTAAATATGTCATGGAATGTTGCAATGAATATATAAAAGTATGATGGAATTTAAGCATAAATAAGGCATGAAATGCATTTATATGTTTTTCATGTAACATGAAAAGGACATGAAATATCACTTAAAATATGCAAAATCTCATGAAATATGAAATGAAATACACTTTGAAATAACATTTTGCAATAAATAAAAGTAAGTTAATGAAAAGTGAGTACTAATAGATACATTGGGTGTGAAATGTATTTATGAGTATATATGGTATATGATATAAGCCTTTTATTGAAAAATGACATGAAATATGCCTTGAAATGAAAAGTATCAGAACTAAAAACATTTACAGTGGGGAAAACAAGTATTTGATACACTGCCGATTTTGCAGGTTTTCCCACTTACAAAGCATGTAGAAGTCTGTAATGTTTATCATAGGTACTCTTCAACTGTGAGTGACGGAATCTAAAACAAAAATCCAGAAAATCACATTATATGATTTTTAAGTAATTAATTAGCATTTTATTGCATGACACAAGTATTTGATACATCAGAAAAGCAGAACTTAATATCTGGTACAGAAACCTTTGTTTGCAATTACAGAGATCATACGTTTCCTGTAGTTCTTGACCAGGTTTGCACACACTGCAGCAGGGATTCTGGCCCACTCCTCCATACAGACCTTCTCCAGATCCTTCAGGTTTCGGGGCTGTCGCTGGGCAATACGGACTTTCAGCTCCCTCCAAAGATCTTCTATTGGGTTCAGGTCTGGAGACTGGCTAGGCCACTCCAGGACCTTGAGATGCTTCTTACGGAGCCACTCCTTAGTTGCCCTGGCTGTGTGTTTCGGGTCGTTGTCATGCTGGAAGACCCAGCCACTTCAATGCTCTTACTGAGGGAAGGAGGTTGTTGGCCAAGATCTGGCGATACATGGCCCCATCCATCCTCCCCTCAATACGGTGCAGTCGTCCTGTCCCCTTTGCAGAAAAGCATCCCCAAAGAATGATGTTTCCACCCCCATGCTTCACGGTTGGGATGGTGTTCTTGAGGTTGTACTCATCCTTCTTCTTCCTCCAAACATGGCGAGCTCTATTTCTGTCTCATCAGACCACATGACCTTCTCCCATTCCTCCTCTGGATCATCCAGATGGTCATTGGCAAACTTCAGACGGGCCTGGACATGCGCTGGCTTGAGCAGAGGGGCCTTGCGTGCGCTGCAGGATTTTAATCCATGACGGCGTAGTGTGTTACTAATGGTTTTCTTTGAGACTGTGGTCCCAGCTCTCTTCAGGTCATTGACCAGGTCCTGCCGTGTAGTTCTGGGCTGATCCCTCACCTTCCTCATGATCATTGATGCCCCACGAGGTGAGATCTTGCATGGTGCCCCAGACCGAGGGAGATTGACCGTCATCTTGAACTTCTTCCATTTTCTAATAATTGCGCCAACAGTTGTTGCCTTCTCACCAAGCTACTTGCCTATTGTCCTGTAGCCCATCCCAGCCTTGTGCAGGTCTACAATGTTATCCCTGATGTCCTTACACCGCTCTCTGGTCTTGGCCATTGTGTAGAGGTTAGAGTCTGTTTGATTGAGTGTGTGTCTTTTATACAGGTAACGAGTTCAAACAGGTGCAGTTAATACAGGTAATGAGTGGAGAACAGGAGGGCTTCTTAAAGAAAAACTAATAGGTCTGTGAGAGCCGGAATTCTTACTGGTTGGTAGGTGATCAAATACTTGTGTCATGCAATAAAATGCCAATTAATTATTTAAAAATCATACAATGTGATTTTCTGGATTTTTGTTTTAGATTCCGTCTCTCACAGTTGAAGAGTACTTATGATAAACATTACAGACTTCTGCATGCTTTGTAAGTGGGAAAACCTGCAAAATCGGCAGTGTATCAAATACTTGTTCTCCCCACTGTAAATGGTTCAATCTAATTAAAAGTTGACTATTTTAGCCAGTTTTAGTTCTGTATACTAACATCAAACCCAGCTGATGTCAGTAGAGTAAGGCAATACGTGATGTGAATGATGTTAACCTGTGACCTTTGACCTGTGCCAGTATTGTTTAGAGCTGTATAACCCCAACAGTCGAGGTCAGAAGATCAAGGCGTGTAAAACAGAGACCGACGGTCGAGTGGTGGAGGGAAAACACCAGTCATACAGCATCTGTGCTTCCACAGCGGAGGAGAGAGACCAGTGGATCGAGTCCATCAGGTGTGTGTGTGTGTGTGTGTGTCAGTCCTACAGCATCTGTGCTTCCACAGCGGAGGAGAGAGACCAGTGGATCGAGTCCATCAGGTGTGTGTGTGTGTGTGTGTGTGTGAGAGAGAGAGAGACCAGTGGATCGAGTCCATAGAAGGGATGAACACAAGAGTGTGGTATGAACACAAGAGTGTGTGTGTGTGTGTGTGTGTGTGTGTGTGTGTGTGTGTGTCTGTGCCTCATACAGCATCTGAACGCACGGCACACATCTGACCTATAACACGTGTGTGTGTGTGTGTGTGTGTGTGTGTTCCACAGGGCCAGCATTACAAAAGATCCCTTCTATGACCTCGTGTCCATCAGGAAGAAGAAAGTCATCAACAAAGTTTCGGAGTAATGATCCGAAGCGCCGGTGTGACTGAACACAACGACACACACACAAACTATCAGTGTTTATTCACACAGGAAAACATCACTCTCTCTCCGCAGGTTTGATGGACGAGACACTTCATTCTCCTGAAACCCCTCAAACACACTCAGACCAGTCAGTCATTGAAGAGCTTTCCAGTGAGTGTGTGTGAATGTGGAGAAGCTCAGATCGTTTCTGAAACACACGTGAGATTGACATTATAAAGAGACACTAGCGATGTTTCCATCCACAGTTGTGAAGAAGAATAGAGGAATATCACATAAAACATTTGTAAATAAAGCAGTGTTTCCATCCCATGTGTCCAAGAGAACAAAATCATCACTTCCTGGTGCAGATTATCCGTAATAAAACGGTAAGTTTCTGCAATCTTTCTCTTCTTCCCTCCATCATAAATGAGTTTGTCTCAGAGCGTCAGACCAAACACAGTAAACTCCGGCGTTTCAGAAACACCAAACCAACATTAGAGATGCTGCGATGCCATTGGTCCGCTGGTTAGCCCAGTTATCCAATCACAGCTGACGCTGAGGGAAAGTCACGTGAGTTTATTGATGTGCATCGAGGGATTTATTCAGTAAATGTGTTTCCTTTATAGCTTATGCACATCATGCAAAAACACAATAACCTTCTCAATTGAGTGCATTTTTAAAATGTATTACAATAGTTTTTTTATGTGATATCCCAAAACTCAGATAATAATAATAGGTGGATGGAAACATGGCTATTATAATTGTATCAAATGATACAAAAATCACCAGAAAGACGCGGTTATTATCTAAAGCCAGCATTCTGCCACATGATCAAATGTTTTGTTGTATTTTGGCAGCCAGTCTAGTGTGTGTGTTTGTGTATGTAAGAAAGAGTGTGTGTGTGTGTGTGTGTGTGTGTGTGAGTGAGTGTGTGTGAGTGTGTGTGTGTCTCTTGATGCAGTGACAGTCTAGTAATGATCCAGTGCAGATCTGATGGATTGTTTCAAACACACATTCAGAACAAACACATTTACTCTGATCGTTTTGTAGAAAATGTTTTTCATGTATAATATATTTTGTATATATTATAGATCCTATAAATGATTATAGGTTATGCATTGTACAGTTGATTATTTAATTAAAGTTATTTGTGATCAAATGTGTTGAGATATTGTCTTGTAAGAAATCGGTGTAGTTTGAGCAGAAACAAACATTTGAGCTGTCGGGAAAAACGTGATGTTGGTTTTGTTAAAAGAAGAAGCTCAGGGTTATTCTTGCACTCAATACAGTCTCTGTGTGATTAATACACACACACTCTCTCTCACACACCACTCATACCGCACACACCACTCAAACACACACACACACACTCAGATCTTGGATTGATGAAAGTCTGAAACCTGATCTCATTCAGTTTTAGAGGAAGTGTAGAAGATCACTCTGTCAGAAGAAGATAAATGTAGAATCAAACGGGAAAGACTCTTCTAACATCAGAAGGACAGGATGAACTCTGGCTTTATTCCCGCAACAGAATCATTTAATAAAAAGGGAAACGAGAAATGACCTCATCGCTTTCACTTCCTCCATCGGAACATGAACACGTGGGTCTTCTGGTGGTTTCATGCAGGTCCGGTGGCAGATTTATGATGATCTGTGGTGCTTATATGACCCCAATCACTTCTAACCAGCAACACATGAGGCGTTTCTCCATCATCATCATCATCATCATCGTGAGTCCATGAGGAGCACCTGAGGCCTGAAACGCGTTCAAGTCTCTGTGACGGACGGGAAACTGATGCTATCAATGACAAACTGAACATTAATGGTTGCATAGCATGTAGTTATTATATTCAACTCATATATGTTCACTTCCTGTTTAGAGCTGTTGCAGTAAATTCACCAATCCTTTTTGTGGTCAGAGCTGACACTGACGCACACACACACACAGATCCGGCCAAAAATTGTCACACTGAATAAAACGGAAGTGCATTTCTGGCCGTGGCTCAGATGACGCACGTCATGTGCTTTTGTGAAGTGTGTGTTCTCTGTGCCTATGCATGCTTTATTCTGAGTCTGAAATGCTGCACTAAACTTCCCTCAGTGAAGAGAGCGCGCATGCTCATATCCACCAGCAGAGGGCGACCGAGCCCGTGTTATACGGTCTGTTGCCTTGTCCAAACACACACACACACACACACACACACACACACACACACACTTGTGCTGTCTGCTCTTGACCACTTGTCTCATAGACATAATAAATACATAGACGCCCTATTGGCCGCTGGATCGTACGTCAACGGCGCCGCCATACTGCGGAGGGCAACTTTCCCATACCTCTCATAACGAGAATTGAGAAAAATGGCTATTTCGTGCGCTGCTTGAAGCTTTACTAATCGCCACACAATTGAAAACAGGTCTCAGGGAATTACCTTTCACAAGCAAAACTGAAAAAAAAATTCTGATTGTATTTCATTTAGGCCTACTATATTTCTTTTCAGAGGAGAAAGGCCGCGCAATTTAAAAATACTACTGTTACTGTGTCACGAAATGTAGTTTTAAGAGTTTTTCAGTCGACAATGTAGTTGTTTAAAGCTCAAATCTGTGGTTTACTTATAAAGATAGCGCCTATTTAAAAATGTAATCTGCCGGTTTCGGAGTTGTGAGATCCAGCGATCACCGGGCGCTCAGCTAAGACGACCAATTTGAACATGTTTCTCAATGCGCACATTATAGCCATGTTCGAACTTGTAATATGTTTTTAAAGCAGACTTACTTTTAGATTTACCCACATTTTAATCCTTTAGTTTATTGTGGCCTTTTTTTTTTTTTGACTGATATCTTAACTGCTAGAGTAAATTAATTAATGTTACATTGTTAATTAAGTAAATGCTATATATTCCATATTATACAATATAATTTATTTATATGGGTTATTAAATGTTTAAGTTATTGGCTTATCATTTTCAAAAGTATATAACTTACACAGCATAGGCTATATTTATAACTGAACACACACACACACACACACACACAGAGAGAGAGAGAGAGAGAGAGAACTTTATTCACTTTAACATAATAATGTTTTTGTAATTTGGTGTTCAACCCAAAACCTTTTATTATCATATTTTTGTCAGAGCTGTTGTGTAAACAAATAAAAATAAAAATAAAATAAGACAGCAGGTTAAACTATGTCCCCAGAACAAGAGTAGCCTAAAGTGTCTGTTTTATCGGTAAAAGCCAATAACCAACTGGATATACAAACTTCTTAAAATTAATTTTCACTTTGTGAATCACAAGTGGTGATAAATGTTTTTAAAGTCTATAAACTGTAACTGTTTTAAACACAAATTGAGACAGAAATTGAGTCAGAGAATTTTTAACGCATGTGCTGAGATCATTGGGGGAGCTGTGCAATCAAATATATATATATAGCCTACTATTAATAAATGAGAAACTTGGCCACTAAATATTTAATATTCAATTATTTTAATGATCACAATTAAAGTTTTTAATTTTATTAAATTGAACAAGCGCAACATTCAGCATTCAAGCAAATATTCTAAAAGATGTATTATTAATAATAATGTTATTTCAACATAATATCTCGTTATTTCGACATAATATGTGTGCGTGCAACAAGCAAGATGTGCATTTGTAAATCCGGTGATGCGATGTGTATTTGATGTATTTCTCATGTCTGTGTGAGGCATACACTGAGTTTCATTAAGTTATGATGAGATGCGCTCCAGTTAACGTGCAATGCAAGAGACCGCGCGGGCGCCTCCATAGCCCCTTTCACACAGAGATTCCGGAAAATACACGGATAAAGTGACCCGGGATTTGACCCGTGTTCGTTTGATTTTGGTTCATTCACACTGCCAGTGATTTTCCGGAATCAGAGAGTGCGTTCACACACAACCCGTAAAAATGCCGTAAAGACACGTGACATCGATGTGACTTGTAATCTCAGCAGTGTCTTAAGTTTGCGTATGAGCTGCGATCTCTCTCTCTAGAAACCTCGCTTGTGCATTTTTTCTCTGATTCGATCATAAACTTGCGCATTACGTACCGTTTCACAGCTGGCGAACGATCCCGGCTTCAGCGTCATCACATACGACACGGCATTATTACGGCTTTTGTTCACACAGCGCACGTTCCGGGACTGAACATGGCAATGTTACTAGGTACCCAACCCGGCATCGATCCCGGCATAAATCCCGGGTCAAGTTTGCGTTCACACAGAAGGCGCTCTGGCAATTTGCCGGCAATTTCCCGGGTTCAAAGCGCTGCGTGAAAGGGGCTTATGATTATATTGTCTGTTATATTGGCTTCCTATTTATTAAATCCAGGCAATTGGTTGATGAAAAATTGATTAAAATTAAGATACAATTTATACAAAACGAAATTCACTTTAAAGAAAGGCTTTCTACAAAACAAAACTTAATGAAGTGGTCAAAATCATGTCTCAATCAACCTTTCCATGTCTCTCGATATATTGCGCATCCTATCTTACTCGTGCTGTTCACTTTTTTATAAATCAACATAAATGGAAACAAAATATGAATGGAGAAATGTGCTGCTATGACTATGAGTTTGTTTGTTTGTGCTGTTCTGTCTCTGTGTGTTTTACAGTAAACATCATCTTGGATGCTGCAGGCTGATGAGTGCTATAATGAAATTAGTACATTATATTTAAAATATGTCATATATATTTAAAATATGTAATATGTAAAATATGCTCGACATTTACGCGTGTCCGGGCCAAGTGGATTTTTTTTGAAGGGGCAAGTGAAAGAGAATTTTACTTGCCCGACCGGACAAATAGCCTGATTAAAACGTCACTAACAAAAAATTACTATTCTGCATTCATTTAGTGTATGTGGCGACTGATAGTGAATACAATAGCCTAATATAATATATAGGCTTCTGACGATAACAAGTTTCTGCGAGCCTAATTTGGAAACAAATGAAACATTCAAAATGTGTTTTTATATTTATAACATATGATAGGCTACAGTTACAGTTCAATAAACAAGTAATTAATATTAAGTCAGTTTAATGTTAGATACAATATATGTTCTATTTCAGCAGTGAAAATAGTTCCACAGCGCATCTCAAAGGAAAACTCAACTGTGTTTCATTACCGAATGATTCAGTGTTTTGAACGAATCAGTTGAGTCAAAGATTAAATGAATTCCTATTAATTTACAACTGCCTCATCCCTGAATGAATCAGCCGTTTGAATGAATCGTTTGTGACTCACTCATTAAGACGGTCGCCTGCCGCCTCCTACTGGCGGTTTATAAATATTATTTCTATGTACAAATAATATTTCTTATTTGTATATTCAAAAAATATTTTAAATAATCTTATTACATTATTTAATGCAGTTTAATTTGATTGGTACAGCCCTTTAGCATCTTATTATTCTAATGAAAGATGAAGCATAGGCCTATATTTAAAACGATTAGGGAAAATGCCCTTTATAAAGATTAAAATATCATAAATATGCCGATTTATATATGTTAAAGCTGACTGAACAGTGATGAGAATACTGATTCGTAATATTATATTACGTAATTATATTTACATTTACATTTATTCATTTAGCTGACGCTTTTATCCAAAGCGACTTACAATTGCTATATATGTCAGAGGTCGCACGCCTCTGGAGCAACTAGGGGTTAAGTGTCTTGCTCAGGGACACATTGGTGTCTCACAGTGGATTCGAACCCGGGTCTCTCACACCAAAGGCATGTGTCTTATCCATTGCGCCACCACCACCATTTACAACACACACAAAAAAAATCTAATTTTTTTCCTGTTCAAACAAATGTTTTACTCGGACAAGTGAATGACCGACCGAAGGACAAATGAAAAGGCTTAATGTTGAGCCCTGGTATATATTTTTTTATTATTATTCATTTATTTACCCATAAACCTGTCTTTAGGAAGCCATAAGTTACAGTGGCAAAAATAACTTTGTGAAACCTTTGGGGGTGGTGGACAGGGTTTACATTAAGACAGGGGTATGCCTTAATCTAGTTAAACGTGTATTTCAATTATTTTATTCCACAGCTGATGTGTGCAGTTTTTTATTGCTTACATTTAAATAATTTTCTCTTGTTTTGTTTTTTAATTGCAGTCTTTTTCTTCTGCCATTCATGCTTATCAGCGCTGTGGAATCTTAAGCTTTTCTTAGTTCAGCTGCACACAGTCTGAAAAGGTTTTTTTGGCAGTTTGCTAAAATAAAAGAGCCATTCTAAGAGCCATTGTTTACGCTGTTGACGTTTCTACCATGAGAAAGAACGTTAAACGAACAACTTAAAAGGGCATGACAAATCATGACTTAAGACTGACATCACTCACAACGTACCAATGCATTATCCCTCATGAACAAATATAACGTATGATGTTTGCATACGTGCATACCAGTATACCATTACATTTACACATTTACATTTACATTTAGTAATTTAGCAGACGCTTTTGTCCAAAGCGACTTACAATTTGGGACTAAATTAAGCAAGTCATCGTGAAGAGGCAAAAAACAACGCAAGAAGTGCTCAACATACGAAGTTCAGGCATTATTCAGAGTAGCATAAGCCCGATAAGCGAGAATTTACAGGAAAATATATATATTTTATATATATATATATATATATATATATATATATTTTTTTTTTATAAGGTTAAGTGCTCACGGAAGAGATGGGTTTTCAGATCTTTTTTGAATGTTGTCAGGGATTCTGCATTCCGGATGCCGGTGGGGAGATCATTCCACCAGCATGGAACTGTGAATGAGAATGTTCTGGAAAGTGATTTTTTGGCTCTCTGTGATGGGACCACGAGACGTCGCTCGTTGACCAATCGTAGGTGTCTGGTAGGGATGTAGACTTGTAGGAGTGAGTGAAAGTAGGAGGGAGCGGAGCCTGTGATAGATCTGTAAGCAAGCGTCAATGCCTTGAACTTGATGCGAGCAGCGAGAGGTAGCCAGTGCAGAGAGATGAACAAAGGAGTGACGTGGGCCCTCTTGGGCTCGTTGAAGACGAGACGGGCTGCGGCGTTCTGAATCATTTGTAGAGGTTTAGTTGCACATGATGGAAGTCCAGAAGAGCATTGCAGTAGTCAAGCCTAGAAATGACCAAGGCCTGGACGAGAAGTTGCGTTGCATGCTCAGTTAGGAAAGGCCTGATCTTCCTGATGTTATGCAGTGCAAACCTGCATGATCGAGCTGTCTTTGAAATGTGATCTGTGAAGGTCAGCTGGTCATCAGATTTCTGACCGACCTTGATGGGGTGATTGATGATGAGTCTAGCTGGATAGTGAAGTTGTGCTGTAGAGACGGATTGGCAGGGAGGACGAGAAGCTCAGTCTTTACCAGGTTGAGCTGCAGGTGATGTTCCTTCATCCATGTGGAGATGTCCGCCAGACAGCTTGAGATCCGTGCAGCTACTGTGGGATCATCTGGTTGAAATGAGAGGAAGAGCTGTGTGTCATCAGCATAGCAGTGGTAGGAGAAACCATGTGCCTGTATGATGTGTCCCAGTGATGTGGTGTAGATGGAGAAGACATTACGACATCGTTCATGAATAAACATGATGTCTGATGTTTGTATATACCAACGTACCATCGCGTCACATATGCAAATATAGTCTCAAATACAGCAATTTCATTGGCTGCTGTGCGTGTTGTCGCGTTAACGCGGACAAACGGTGCGTGTTGACGCGGCCGAAAATCACGCGTTTCGTTTAAAGACTTTTGTCCCCGTCCGCCTGCCATAAAACTGTGCGTCTTTACACGTACTCAGAGCCATATAGAGATGGGCTGTTTCTCAATTCCAAGAACGCAACGAACAGACTTGCGTTCTCTTTGAGACTGGTCTTGCCAGGCGACCTTGAAAGAACGAACTCGGAAGGACGCGAGAACACAGAATATTGCTGCTTAACTGACCATCTCGGCAAATACAACACAACATCTCAAACGTATGTCACAACCTTTTAAACATTTCTTTCATATTATTATTCATGGGTTTCATCCGGTCCCTTTCCACAGGTGTATAAAATCAAGCACCTAGATTATGAATGCAGACTGCATTGTGCTTGATTAATACACCTGTGGAAAGGGACCGGATGAAATCCATGAATAGACATTGTTTTCATAGTTTATATCTTTTTTATTTTACCATGTGTATTTATGAGTAGCCTATGTGTTACCTATGTTTTGTCAATGCTAAGATTCTTTTTAATATGCCAATAAAAATAATGCCGCTTTCTTAAGGTCTTTATCACTTTATTAAAATGAAGCAAAAGAGACCGCCAAATGTAAACTTTCACGAGCTGTCACGTATTTCGAGCTTGCAGCGGGAATCTCTTAAGTGAGAACGAGAAGTTTAAAGCTTACAGGCTTCCGTACGTCGACTGCCCGCAACGTCTTCTGAGATTTTTAGCGGTTCGATTCTCTCAAGTCTGCATTTTGGCGCTTTTCCACTACACAGTACCAGCTCGCCTCGGCTCGGCTCGGCTCGGCTCGACTCGCCTCGGCTCTGTTTGGTTTTCCACTGTGTAAAAGTTGTACCTGTACCTGCTTCCAGGTACTTTTTTTCGTACCACCTCCGGCGAGGTTCTAAGCGGGCTGAGGCGAGCTGAGGCGATACTAAAATGTGACGTGAAATCATGGCAGACTGCTGATTGGTCAGAGAGAATCGTCACTATTCACTGCGTCATCATTGCACGCGCCAGACGCAGTATCCTGAATAAAAAACAGCAAAAACAAAAACATCCAAAAACAGCATACACTCGATTTCCTCCATTGTCCTGTGTGTGTAGGTAGCGGGTGTGTCTCGCGCGTCTCGCGTAAAAGATTAAGTCACGGCAGTTTCCTGCGGCGTCGCTATGACGACCAGGTACTATTGTGGAGGTACTATCTGCAATGGAAAACGGAGCGAAAAGCGAGCCGAGCCGAGCTGAGTCGAGGCGAGGCGAGTCGAGTCGAGCTGGTACTGGTAATGGAAAAGCGCCATAAGATGCATCCTCGATATCAAGGACACATCCGGGCACTTCATGCGTCCTCTGTACTTGCGTTCTTGAGTATTGGAATTGAACTTCGACGGTTGATGATGACGTAGTACGAGAACACAAGGACACAAGATCACTGAAGAACGCATATTGAGAAACAGACATTCTCTGAAACAGCCTAGTTGCGACAACGGAAGTTCAAAATGCTTAGTTGTCACGTGATTCGCGTTGATCTCAGATAGTTCCAGGAAGTGCTACGGCGCCAATTCAAATCGATGGAGTATCAAACTCAATATCAGATCATGTCATAGAAACAGAAATTGCTAACTGTCCTTTAAGTGATCATTGTATTATTAACCTGAACATCGGAAACAGTAATAAAAATAACAAACCAAAAGATTATTGGAAATTGAACTCTCAGTTACTAAAAAACTCAGAGTTTTGTCATTCCATTAAAAAAAATATTTTTGATATAAAAAATGACAATACACTAGACACATCTATACTAAAATGGGAATTTCTGAAATTTAGTATTAGAAAGCATTCAATAACGTTTGCTAAAAAAGTGAATAAAGAAAAGAGAGCTCAAGAAGCAACAGTGGTTAAAGAACTCATGACACTTTATAGTAAATCAGATTGGAGTGAAGAGGACAAAGAAAAGATAAGTCATTTGCAATCCAAATTGGATAGAATGTATATAGATAAAGCTAAAGGAGCATATATTAGATCCAGGGCCCGGTGGATTAAAGAAGGAGAAAAGAATACTGCATACTTCTGCAAATTAGAAAAACGCAGACAAGAATATAACTCGATTTGTAGTCTAACAGTTGATGGAGAGGAATGTACAGAACCCAAAAAGAAGTTTTCAATTTGTATAGGAATCTTTATAAATCTTCCTACTCAGAACAAAATGCCTCATCTTTTTTTGATAAAATTAACAATTTGATTCCTGTTATTGATGAAAATTTTAAAGAAGTTTGTGATGAGGAACTAAGAATTGTAGAATTTGACTATGCTATAAAAAAAATGGCATCTGATCGTTCGCCAGGACCAGACGGTATTATAACTAACTTCTATAAACACTTTTGGGAAGACTTAAAACACCTATTGTTTCAGGCTATAAATGAATGTATTAATCAAAAAGAACTGATGGAAACAATGAAACAAGGAATAATAAAATTGATTCCAAAACCTGGAAAAGATAAGAAAATATTAAGCAATTTAAGACCTATTACACTGTTGAATACAGTTTTGGCAGCAAGATTAAAGACGGGTATATCTAAATTAATCAGCCCAACACAATCTGGTTTTCTTAAAGGAAGATCCATCCATAATAACATCCGCCTGGTCCTGGATCTTATTGATTATAATTATTTAATTATTGCTCTGAATCCTCACTATATAATATACCAGTCAAAAATGACATTATCTAGGTATTTGGATTACCAAATCATCAGATACAAGTGAAAAAAAGAATATCCAAGATAATATTGATAAATGTGGAAAAACATTAAACAGTTGGCAAAAATTAAACAAAACATGATTATACACACACACACATTATTTCATTAGTGTCCATGTGCATTATTTCCTTTTTGATAAATTCATGACCTACATAACTTTAATCTATAAAACCTATTTAGTTTAAATTAATTTTTAGTACATTTAAATAATACATATTTTACGTTTTGTTATCTTAACCCCCCCAAAATACCAGGTTGTGCAACTGTCCGCACAAATGAACAGTCTAAAAAACTATTTAAAATGGTGTCTTAAGAATAAAAAATAAAAAACAAAATTCTATGGCATCATTTGAACTTTTCATTTAAATTTATAAATTTAAAAAGTTTATAAATTGTAGTAGTTTTAAAGCACACACACACACACACACACACACACACACACACACACACACACACACACACACATATATATATATATATACTTTTGCATTGATTTAGCACAATGTGATTTATAAATGTCTAATAAACTGCACGTCAAGCATGTTGTCTCTCATTGTTCTTGTAGTGCCCGACACAGAGAGGAGAATATATGCTCAAGTCAGCAGGAGCGGTCTAAATAGAACTAAAGATTTTGTGCTAAATTGTGCACTAATCATACTTGGGTGCATCTGCACTTTTTCACAAAGACCAACACTGGGAAGTTGAATGTTTATTAAAAATAAGGAGCAAGGAAAGTCTTGTAAAATCCATTCCAAGGAGCTGAAACTGAAGGTTTCAGCACCGTACAGCGTCAGTGCAGGGAGTCTTCAGGATCCACTGAATCCCCTTTGTGCTTCTTGTGTTGAAAGAGATAAAGGAGACAAAAACGGGACAAATTATATACAGTGGTAGTATATATTACATGTTGTGGTATTATTTAGTATTATTCCCCATTTAGTCCAGTGTGATTTGTTTTTTAAAATGGCTTGCTGCTTTTAAGCATTGTTTTTAATCTATCGAATAAACTTCCATTTCCCTTTCCCATCAATCCAAAAGTCAGCTGAGCTGAAACATAATATAGACAGGTAGTCAACAGAAACACAATGTCTAAAAATCTCCACACATACGTTTTTGTTACTCAAATATGCAATCTAAAATAAGGATTTTTTTTTTATTGCACATTTAATGAGGAATGAAACGGATATTCTGATTTGATCACTTCCACCTATCACTATCACACTCCCTAATGTTATATTTAACCCCTGTTTAGAAGCCTTTCCCTCTTATTACACAACAAAGGATAAAAAATGCATTAATATAACGGTTTTAACCATTAATAGGCTGTTCGTGGTTTGTTATGCGCTACTAACTTTATCTTTTATCTGATAACGTTCCCTAAAACTACTAATTTAGAGAGCAATAATCAACTAGCATGCTTTAATACACAAGTTAATTTGATTCAGATGTACTGATAATATACAATCTTATTCTTTAAACGTCTTAGCTTTTAAAAGTGCATCACAAACGGTCTGTTCTACCGCGCTGCTGCTACTTCCGGGAACTATTGAGAGGCTCCACGAGCCGCCATTGCTGTAAAAAAAACGTTCCATTGGAGTCAATGGAGTTGTCGCAACTCTCTCTCTATATGGCTCTGCATGTACTAAAGTAACGCGACCATAACTGACGCCTTAACACGACCAGAATGGGCGTGTCTACACGTACAAAAGAAACGCGTAAAAAATTGCCGCGTTAACGCGGACAAACAGTGCGTGTTGACGCGGTCAAAAATCACGCGTTTCGTTTAAAGACTTTTGGCCCCGTTCGCCTTCCATACTCAGCGCTCATGTACCCCGCCGAGAACAGCCTTACCTCGGCTAGTGCTTCTGACGGTCGCCGCTGGATCTGATGTCTTTAGTCTAGTGGTTAAACATGAGAATAATTCGTCTTGTGTATATCTAACGGGCGATCTTTGGTCTCAATAATCTATAATTTGTTCCTTGGCAAATCGTTTTGGCTGAGGGCAAAGTGAAGTTTCATAACTTTATATATTTAAGCTATTTAACTTTAACGTTGTAGCCTGCTGTATGTTTGACTGAATCATTTACTTTATTTCTTGACTTGTATAGCTTCTTTTTTTTAACAAAAAGAGACAGGGTTGCGTCATTTTATTTTATATAGCCTATGTAAGAATATTTTAAAATATATAAATTTACATTATTTATTATTGTTATTATAATAATATACCACTTGCGATTATCAATCTATTATAGTTATGCTGTTAAATTATTGTACTATTCATAGTAACTATTTAACTTATTATTTTTTATTGTCTATCTATATTCTGTAATTGATATTTCATATTCTATTGCTATTATTATAGTATTATACATAAACTATATGCTATTATCAATATATTATTATATTATAGTACTTATGATATTATATAATTATACTTTTCATTACTATTTTATTTGCTGTATACTGTTTGTTTATTTTATTGACTAAACTATTTACTATTAGCCTACTTCTCACTTTATCTTATATTTACTATTTGCATTACACTGTAGTTGTACCATATCATATGTATTACCATAAAGGATCCATAAGTTATCTTTGTTATTGCTAAAATCGGGTCATTGACAGAATATGCTTTTTCCACAATAAGAAAACTTTAATTTAATGTGAAAATGAAATTATATCTCAGTATGGGGGTGTTCACAATTCTTATCCAAGAATAAAAAGCCAAATACATGACAAGCCTGAGCTTTGGCCATTCCTTATTAAAAATATATATTTATTTTTTTATCCAGAAAAACCGCAGCTCACCTGTTTACTTGCATTTGATTACAGCGCAGTCTTGCCCTCCGCAAAATGGCGGACGCGTTGACGTATCGCAGCAACGTTCCAAAGCGGCCAATAGGGCGTCTATGTATTTATTATGTTTATGACTTGTCTACTTGCATCATGACGTAATTTCCCCTATTTGACCCAAGTGTTGAAGTAGGCGTAAAGACTTCAAGTGTGTGTAAAACTTTTGATTACTCGATGGGACACATTTATAGTCGTGCAAAAAATGCAAGTGTTTACAGAGCTTTTATTTATTATATTTCCAATACTTTGCATTTTAAAATAAACTTCTACATGTGTGTTCAGTAGTCGCTGTGTACTAACACAATACACACATTTGAAATTGTGGTGCTTCTAATTAAGTGATAAAAACAGTTGCAAATGTTGTACAAAGTAGGCCTACACACACTATACTCATCTTTGCACAAATAAAATGTGCAACACTTTATGTTTTTACTACCGAATTATATGCATCTAATTAATTTAAATTACAGTGCAATGTTTTCCTGGACATCTCGCGATCTCGGGGCACATGAGTTCCCGAACATAATGCATGATGGGATACGCTAGCGCAGTGTGGGTTTAGTGTGCATTAAGGGCACTGCACTTTTAAGACTTTTAAGTCTTGCACACTCCCTGTAGCGTTCACACACTCTCAAGTGGCCAAGACCACAAGTGTGTGTGTATTCTGACAAGGCAATCTTCTTAAATTAAAGCGGCTGTAAGCTGTTTGTTAGGCTGCTACCTGGCCAATAGCAGTGAGGTATATTTACATATGTGTCTGGACAGCACTAGACGTTTTTAAGCCAATCAAAAACTATTTTGAGTGAGTTTCTTCGCCTGTCAATCATTTCGTACATGGTTCATCTGCCATTGGCTGATTTGACTTTAGTAGGCGGGGTTTGCATGTGGTTCAAGCCAAGGGTTTTCATTAAATGACACGGACCAAAAAATATGATCATCCTGTAGACTGTAGAAAAAAAGATGGACGATGTGTCTCCACTTCCTTCCACTATAAAAAAATGAAGTCCAAATATCAGTTGACATCTTGCTCCGATTTTTTTAAACGTCATTTGGAGCCAGAGTCTGCACAGTAGCGTTTCTGAGGCGGAGCCACGGTATCAAGGTCCCGCCCACACAGCTGTCAATCATGACGTGTACCCTGTTTTTATACCATCAAATACCTAACTAAAACCAAAGTTATTTGAACAAACATCAGTGTGATAAGAAATAGGCCTTCATAAAATGAAAGAAACCATCTTTGCAAAAAAATAAATAAATATATACTGTATATTTGAAGTGTAATTGGACTTTTTAGTTTAGCTTGCATCCCATTGGATCACATGGAGAGGGCGGGGTTTATGACATATACTGCAACCAGCCACCAGGGGGCGATCGAGATGCGCTGGCTTCACTTCACTTTGTGCTTGCTGTTCAATAATCATTTGAAACTTCAACTGGCAGCTCAAATAGTAATATGAAAAGATTTATCTTAAACTCTGTAATGGAAACGATGTATAAATCTTAATTAAAATATTTTATAATCAAGTAAAAAGTACTTTATATTGTATGGATGATTCAGCTGCGGGAATTCATTGGGCGCACGACCCTCACAGTGCATTATGGGTATTCTCTAGCCGCTGAGCGTACATCGGTTGTACGCTGGTTATTGTAGTGCATTATGGGATTGAATGAGTGTACTCCATAAAGTCCTCTATGGTTTCGGACACCACTGCAAATGCCTGTCCCCTTAAGTAGTGCCCTATCAAGGGTATAGGGGTGATTTCAGACTCAGCCTTGGATCGTCTTCGTGCGACGGACACCCATTATAAAGTGTAAATGAAAGCTGTATATCTTCATGTAGTAAATCCCAATTTATGCTGGAAAAAATAACTAAATTTGAAAATATTT
Source organism: Leuciscus idus (assembly GCA_021554675.1). Classification (NCBI taxonomy): domain Eukaryota; kingdom Metazoa; phylum Chordata; class Actinopteri; order Cypriniformes; family Leuciscidae; genus Leuciscus; species Leuciscus idus. The sequence goes on from CM038631.1 coordinate 40,868,973, forward strand.
AGTTTCTATTGTTACAATATAAAAAATGTTCGACTCAATATAGTACTGTACTGTTGGATGTATTATTATTTTTTATTTAAATCAAATTTATATTTTAATACATTTTCTTTAATCAAATTTAGTAAAAAAAAAAAAAAAAAAACTCTTGAGCTGAACAGACTCTACCCCTGAACTGCCCTATTATAAAGTGTAAACGAAAGCTGTATATCTTCATGTTTAAAGTCCCAATTTATACTGTGAAAAAATAACTTCATTTGAAAATATTTAGTTTGAAAACATTTTTTTGACTCAATATAGAACTGTACTGTTAAATGTATCATTTATTTTTTTATTTAAATCAAACTTATATTATTTTTATTTTAATACATTTTCTTTAATCAAATTTAGTAACAAAAATTAAAAATAAACAAAAATAAATCTTGAATAAAGACACTACCTCGTTTTTGGACGTGTTTCCAGAATGCAGACGTCAGAAACACAGCCTTCCCCAGTACAGAACCCTCTCTGCGGGTTTAGTGTGATTAATGTGAACTTCCCCAGTACAGAACCCTCTCTGTGGGTTTAGTGTGATTAATGTGAACTTCCCCAGTACAGAACCCTCTCTGCGGGTTTAGTGTGATTAATGTGAACTTCCCCAGTACAGAACCCTCTCTGTGGGTTTAGTGTGATTAATGTGAACTTCCCCAGTACAGAACCCTCTCTGTGGGTTTAGTGTGATTAATGTGAACTTCCCCAGTACAGAACCCTCTCTGTGGGTTTAGTGTGATTAATGTGACCTTCCCCAGTACAGAACCCTCTCTGTGGGTTTAGTGTGATTAATGTGACCTTCCCCAGTACAGAACCCTCTCTGTGGGTTTAGTGTGATTAATGTGACCTTCCCCAGTACAGAACCCTCTCTGCGGGTTTAGTGTGATTAATGTGAACTTCCCCAGTACAGAACCCTCTCTGTGGGTTTAGTGTGATTAATGTGAACTTCCCCAGTACAGAACCCTCTCTGTGGGTTTAGTGTGATTAATGTGACCTTCCCCAGTACAGAACCCTCTCTGTGGGTTTAGTGTGATTAATGTGACCTTCCCCAGTACAGAACCCTCTCTGCGGGTTTAGTGTGATTAATGTGAACTTCCCCAGTACAGAACCCTCGCTGCGGGTTTAGTGTGATTAATGTGAACTTCCCCAGTACAGAACCCTCTCTGTGGGTTTAGTGTGATTAATGTGAACTTCCCCAGTACAGAACCCTCTCTGTGGGTTTAGTGTGATTAATGTGAACTTCCCCAGTACAGAACCCTCTCTGCGGGTTTAGTGTGATTAATGTGAACTTCCCCAGTACAGAACCCTCTCTGCGGGTTTAGTGTGATTAATGTGAACTTCCCCAGTACAGAACCCTCTCTGTGGGTTTAGTGTGATTAATGTGACCTTCCCCAGTACAGAACCCTCTCTGCGGGTTTAGTGTGATTAATGTGAACTTCCCCAGTACAGAACCCTCTCTGTGGGTTTAGTGTGATTAATGTGAACTTCCCCAGTACAGAACCCTCTCTGCGGGTTTAGTGTGATTAATGTGAACTTCCCCAGTACAGAACCCTCTCTGCGGGTTTAGTGTGATTAATGTGAACTTCCCCAGTACAGAACCCTCTCTGTGGGTTTAGTGTGATTAATGTGAACTTCCCCAGTACAGAACCCTCTCTGTGGGTTTAGTGTGATTAATGTGAACTTCCCCAGTACAGAACCCTCTCTGCGGGTTTAGTGTGATTAATGTGAACTTCCCCAGTACAGAACCCTCTCTGTGGGTTTAGTGTGATTAATGTGAACTTCCCCAGTACAGAACCCTCTCTGTGGGTTTAGTGTGATTAATGTGAACTTCCCCAGTACAGAACCCTCTCTGTGGGTTTAGTGTGATTAATGTGAACTTCCCCAGTACAGAACCCTCTCTGCGGGTTTAGTGTGATTAATGTGAACTTCCCCAGTACAGAACCCTCTCTGTGGGTTTAGTGTGATTAATGTGAACTTCCCCAGTACAGAACCCTCTCTGTGGGTTTAGTGTGATTAATGTGAACTTCCCCAGTACAGAACCCTCTCTGCGGGTTTAGTGTGATTAATGTGAACTTCCCCAGTACAGAACCCTCGCTGCGGGTTTAGTGTGATTAATGTGAACTTCCCCAGTACAGAACCCTCTCTGCGGGTTTAGTGTGATTAATGTGAACTTCCCCAGTACAGAACCCTCTCTGTGGGTTTAGTGTGATTAATGTGAACTTCCCCAGTACAGAACCCTCTCTGCGGGTTTAGTGTGATTAATGTGAACTTCCCCAGTACAGAACCCTCTCTGTGGGTTTAGTGTGATTAATGTGAACTTCCCCAGTACAGAACCCTCTCTGCGGGTTTAGTGTGATTAATGTGAACTTCCCCAGTACAGAACCCTCTCTGTGGGTTTAGTGTGATTAATGTGAACTTCCCCAGTACAGAACCCTCTCTGTGGGTTTAGTGTGATTAATGTGACCTTCCCCAGTACAGAACCCTCTCTGTGGGTTTAGTGTGATTAATGTGAACTTCCCCAGTACAGAACCCTCGCTGCGGGTTTAGTGTGATTAATGTGAACTTCCCCAGTACAGAACCCTCTCTGCGGGTTTAGTGTGATTAATGTGAACTTCCCCAGTACAGAACCCTCTCTGCGGGTTTAGTGTGATTAATGTGAACTTCCCCAGTACAGAACCCTCTCTGTGGGTTTAGTGTGATTAATGTGAACTTCCCCAGTACAGAACCCTCTCTGCGGGTTTAGTGTGATTAATGTGAACTTCCCCAGTACAGAACCCTCTCTGTGGGTTTAGTGTGATTAATGTGAACTTCCCCAGTACAGAACCCTCTCTGTGGGTTTAGTGTGATTAATGTGACCTTCCCCAGTACAGAACCCTCTCTGTGGGTTTAGTGTGATTAATGTGAACTTCCCCAGTACAGAACCCTCGCTGCGGGTTTAGTGTGATTAATGTGAACTTCCCCAGTACAGAACCCTCTCTGCGGGTTTAGTGTGATTAATGTGAACTTCCCCAGTACAGAACCCTCTCTGTGGGTTTAGTGTGATTAATGTGACCTTCCCCAGTACAGAACCCTCTCTGCGGGTTTAGTGTGATTAATGTGAACTTCCCCAGTACAGAACCCTCGCTGCGGGTTTAGTGTGATTAATGTGAACTTCCCCAGTACAGAACCCTCTCTGTGGGTTTAGTGTGATTAATGTGAACTTCCCCAGTACAGAACCCTCTCTGCGGGTTTAGTGTGATTAATGTGAACTTCCCCAGTACAGAACCCTCTCTGCGGGTTTAGTGTGATTAATGTGAACTTCCCCAGTACAGAACCCTCTCTGCGGGTTTAGTGTGATTAATGTGAACTTCCCCAGTACAGAACCCTCTCTGTGGGTTTAGTGTGATTAATGTGACCTTCCCCAGTACAGAACCCTCTCTGCGGGTTTAGTGTGATTAATGTGAACTTCCCCAGTACAGAACCCTCTCTGTGGGTTTAGTGTGATTAATGTGAACTTCCCCAGTACAGAACCCTCTCTGCGGGTTTAGTGTGATTAATGTGAACTTCCCCAGTACAGAACCCTCTCTGCGGGTTTAGTGTGATTAATGTGAACTTCCCCAGTACAGAACCCTCTCTGCGGGTTTAGTGTGATTAATGTGAACTTCCCCAGTACAGAACCCTCTCTGTGGGTTTAGTGTGATTAATGTGAACTTCCCCAGTACAGAACCCTCTCTGTGGGTTTAGTGTGATTAATGTGAACTTCCCCAGTACAGAACCCTCTCTGCGGGTTTAGTGTGATTAATGTGAACTTCCCCAGTACAGAACCCTCTCTGTGGGTTTAGTGTGATTAATGTGAACTTCCCCAGTACAGAACCCTCTCTGCGGGTTTAGTGTGATTAATGTGAACTTCCCCAGTACAGAACCCTCTCTGCGGGTTTAGTGTGATTAATGTGAACTTCCCCAGTACAGAACCCTCTCTGTGGGTTTAGTGTGATTAATGTGAACTTCCCCAGTACAGAACCCTCTCTGTGGGTTTAGTGTGATTAATGTGAACTTCCCCAGTACAGAACCCTCTCTGCGGGTTTAGTGTGATTAATGTGAACTTCCCCAGTACAGAACCCTCGCTGCGGGTTTAGTGTGATTAATGTGAACTTCCCCAGTACAGAACCCTCTCTGCGGGTTTAGTGTGATTAATGTGAACTTCCCCAGTACAGAACCCTCTCTGTGGGTTTAGTGTGATTAATGTGAACTTCCCCAGTACAGAACCCTCTCTGCGGGTTTAGTGTGATTAATGTGAACTTCCCCAGTACAGAACCCTCTCTGTGGGTTTAGTGTGATTAATGTGAACTTCCCCAGTACAGAACCCTCTCTGCGGGTTTAGTGTGATTAATGTGAACTTCCCCAGTACAGAACCCTCTCTGTGGGTTTAGTGTGATTAATGTGAACTTCCCCAGTACAGAACCCTCTCTGTGGGTTTAGTGTGATTAATGTGACCTTCCCCAGTACAGAACCCTCTCTGTGGGTTTAGTGTGATTAATGTGAACTTCCCCAGTACAGAACCCTCGCTGCGGGTTTAGTGTGATTAATGTGAACTTCCCCAGTACAGAACCCTCTCTGCGGGTTTAGTGTGATTAATGTGAACTTCCCCAGTACAGAACCCTCTCTGCGGGTTTAGTGTGATTAATGTGAACTTCCCCAGTACAGAACCCTCTCTGCGGGTTTAGTGTGATTAATGTGAACTTCCCCAGTACAGAACCCTCTCTGTGGGTTTAGTGTGATTAATGTGAACTTCCCCAGTACAGAACCCTCTCTGTGGGTTTAGTGTGATTAATGTGACCTTCCCCAGTACAGAACCCTCTCTGTGGGTTTAGTGTGA
>CM038631.1:40881354-40918854 GCA_021554675.1 Leuciscus idus
CACTGGTGGACAGGTGAATGTACCTGAAGCTCCTTCACTCCGACCTGCATCCGTTGGCACATGTCGAGGAAGTGTGGTGTTCCCAGCTCGTCCAGCACGATGTACACGGGAACGTTGCGCTTGGACGCCTCGAACAGATCCCGCAGGATCTGCAGGTCGGTCAGCAGGTCCATCACGATCGCCACGACCTGCACACACACTTCGCTTACTCTCGACTGCAGTCATACGTCACGATAAACCTTCTCATGTGAGAAAATGAACCAAGAATAGTCGTGACGTATTCTGCCTCTGACTACAATATCCTGATGTGTGTGTGTGTGTGTGTGTGTGACGGAACTGAAGCCTCATTATAGAACAACCTTCAGTGTTTCCTGTGAAGTTTCTGTTTAAATAGGAAATGTGACGTTATAGGAAAGAAGAGTGTGTTTGTCCAGAATGACCTTGCGAGTTATGATCAAACGCTCTTCCAGGAACATTAATAGAACATTTGTTCAAAGCTGGTCTTTAATAATGCTCTCAAAACATCAGCACATAAACATCATTAATACATCGTTCATGGAATGTTTTTTAAATGTATCTTCTTGTTTCGGAACGTTCAGAGAACATTCAAAAGTAACGTTCCATAACATTTGAAGAATGATACAATAGAAGGTTTCCTGAACGTTCACATAACCAAGAAAAAACATTTTAAAAACATTTTTGAACATTCAGAAGTAATGTTTTCATAACTTAATAGGAACGTTAGAAAAATGTTCTTAGAATATATGTTTGTTAGCTGGTGACACATCGATGTATGAGTTTTGAATCTGAATGAAAATGAAATTTGATATTTTTGTGAATATTGACTGAAATTCTGGTTTGTTTAAGAGTTTGTAAAGAGTGTGTTTCCAGATCAGATGAGTGTGTGTGAGAGTGTGTGTGTGTGTGTGTGTGTGTGTGTGTGAGAGAGAGAGCGTGTGTGACTGTGTGAGAGTGTGTGTGTGTGTGTGTGTGTGTGCATGTATGAGTGTGTGGGTGAGTGCGTGTGTGTGTGTGTGTCTGTGAGAGTGTGTGAGCGTGTGTGTGTGTGTAAGTGTATGTGTATGTGTGTGTGAGCGTGTGTGTGTGTTGAGTGTGTGTGTAGGCAGTGTGTGTGTGTGTGTCTGTGAGAGTGTGTGAGCGTGTGAGTTTGTGTGTATGTGTATGTGTGTGTGAGCGTGTGTGTGTGTTGAGTGTGTGTGTCTGTGAGAGTGTGTGAGCGTGTGTGTGTGTGTAAGTGTATGTGTATGTGTGTGTGAGCGTGTGTGTGTGTTGAGTGTGTGTGTAGGCAGTGTGTGTGTGTGTGTGTGTGTCTGTGAGAGTGTGTGAGCGTGTGAGTTTGTGTGTATGTGTATGTGTGTGTGAGCGTGTGTGTGTGTTGAGTGTGTGTGTCTGTGAGAGTGTGTGAGCGTGTGTGTGTGTGTAAGTGTATGTGTATGTGTGTGTGAGCGTGTGTGTGTGTTGAGTGTGTGTGTAGGCAGTGTGTGTGTGTGTGTGTGTGTCTGTGAGAGTGTGTGAGCGTGTGAGTTTGTGTGTATGTGTATGTGTGTGTGAGCGTGTGTGTGTGTTGAGTGTGTGTGTGTGTGTGTGTGTGTAGGCAGTGTGTGTGTGTGTGTGTGTGTGTTGATCTGGATTTCAGTTACACCAACTGAAACTATTTGACTGTAAATGTAAAGCTGATTCACACCCAGTTCAGAAGAATGTTTTTGCACAGCTTTCACTTTCTCCTTCTCAAAACACACTCTTAGCTTCTGATCTTCCAGCTGACAGTGTTTGTTTCTAAAGCCACCAGCGCCGCCGCTCCCACCACGCGCATCACGCGCTGTGCGTAGGGCACCAAGTGCTGAGGGGGCACCAAAAATAGCCTAATGAAGAAAAATATATATAATGCCGATATTATTTCAGTAGCCTATAGAAATATTATTAGGCACATTCTAGCCATGTATATGTAACAAAAAAGGGGGAACAAGATAATTGAATTGCTCTAGTCTAGAAAGAACCGCCCCCCGTTGGATGTTCCGTGCCAGTTGTTCGCGCGGGCGCCTTTGCGAATGCGAAGGACGCGTTCGCGCGGGCGCCTGACGAAGTTTGACAGACAGACAGTAAGCAACTTTTTTGGAAATGGCCCCGAAAAGACAGAAGGAGTCAGGATCTGAGAAAAGAAAGAAAAAGAAACTGCGAGATGATGCCCGTGCATGCATCACTTGCAGGTAAGTTCATGTTTAATCATTCTTACGGGAAATGTGCTGCATGGTGCTGCTGCTAATCGTAATGCGCCTCGAACTTGCTGACGTTAATGTTAGCAAACTATGTTATTATTATAACTTACAACTTCGGTGCAAGCTAAATTGAGATTTTCCTGTTAAACATGACCTATTTTACAAATAACTGACGCCAGCTAGCTGTTACTTTCTTTCTTTAGATATTGAGCAGTAGTTTATGGTTTATTTTGACGTGACGGTGGTTAATACTTTCTCAGTAACAGTTAACGTTAGCTATGGTAGGCTAACAATTCCTGTTAAATATATATATATATATGAATGATATAAAGCAAACATTAATGTTGAATTGTGTGCATTATTGCACCTCATTCTATTATGCTTTTATATTATATTATATTGGATTTATCAAATAGTTGATAAATAAGGAATAAAGGGGGAGAACTCCTTGGCTGCCATGCTTTCAGTTTTAAATGTTTATAATTTTTTTCCGGTATAAGATTCTTGAATATTTGTCTAATAAATGTAATTTATTCAAAGTGACATTGAATTTGGGAAAAACATGTCTGGATTATTTTGTTTACTGAAGAAAAGTTTGCACTTTCAAATGTGTGTTGGCTATTCTACATGTTTACAAAGTCAGCAAAGCTGTGAAGATTTTACTTTCTCTTTTTAGTGTTCTTAAGTTTTATACTGTGATGCTGCTATTGTGATATTATTGGTATTGAGTTATATGTTTGGTAAGAAAAAGTTAAACTGGCAAAAACAAACTTTTTTTTTCTTTTTCTTTTTTTTGGGGGGGGTCGGGGTGGGGGCCATCATAAAGGAATTATGCTTAGGGCACCAAAATGGCTAGCAGCGGCACTGAAAGCCACAATAAAATTAAATGCAACAAAGAGGAAATAAGGGCATTTTTCTTTCTTTATGGGTTACGGTTTATGTCTTAAGACTGATAAGATAGCAGAATGATCTCTGAACACAAGAGAAAGTCTCTCTCACTCTGAGACTCTGTGGAATCTGGTGTGACTCGTCTGTGATGTTCCTGAGAAATCATCAAAACAAGAAAATCCATTCCACATAAAAACACGGAAGATTTTGCCATTGTCACATTGTATTCATGACATATCAGTTCTTTATTTAAGGTGTGTCAGATTTTACTGAAAGCAGAATACCAGCCGCATCATTTCCTGCTCAGTGAGTCAGTGTTCAGTGAGTCAGTGTTCAGTGAGTCAGTGTTCAGTGAGTCAGTGTTCAGTGATCATTCCTCTGAAACTCAAAGCAGAAATCAAGTCTGAACAAGATCTTAAGATATCCAGCAGGAATCCTCAGGAATTATTGCTATACCTTCAGGACATTTATGATCTGGCCCCTACATATTCATTATTAATAAAGCAGTTCATTTATATGTGAACCACATGAGGTGCAACTTTACCTGACATTTACAGAGTATGCTAATGAGTGAAAAGAGAAAGTGAAACTGATCATAGTGATGAAGAATCCCCGTATTTACCATGGTAATCAGTTTCTCTAGGCTATTTTAACATTTTGTTCTTTTAGCATCTAAAAAAGTATTAACACTGTAAAAAGTGATCAAGGAAACCTGTTGCCTTAAAATTATTAAGTAAATAAATGTCATGCTTAAGTAATGTGGAATTGTCAAGTTATTTTTTTCAATTAAGCATTAAGTTTATTTACTTAATAATTTTAAGGCAACTGTTTTACTAAAAAAAAAAAGTGGGAACTGAACACTTTTTACAGTGAACATAAAAAAAAAAAAAAAAACATTAGACTTCCAAATAAAATGTTTTAGAAAAATGTTCCATGAATGATGTTTCTGTGCTGACGTTTTCAGGACAGTATTAAAGACCAGAAAACGTTTGTTCATAACTTTGACAGAACGTTCCCTGTTCGCTGGGTTATCATTTATATTATTTATTTAATAAAATGAGCGCTGATCTTGCAGGATTCTTGTATTAGTTTGCGGACCACCGTTTAAAAGAAAACTTTAAATATATTTAAAAAATGTTCCATGAATGTTTTTGTGCTGACGTTTTCAGAACATTATTAAAGACCAGCAAACGTTGAACGAACGTTCTATTACATTTACATTTCTGCATTTGGCAGGCTTTTATCCAAAGCGACTTACATTGCAATTCAAGGTAGGCTACAATTCAATTATTGTTACTGGAAGAGCGTTTGTTCATAACTTTGACAGAACGTTCACTGTTCTCTGGGTTTATCATACTTTGATAACCCAGCGAACTACTGGGTGATTTACTTTGGTTTAGAGTCATGACATGATATTTCAAAATAAGCATATTTTTCAATATAATGAGCGCTGACCTTGCAGGATTCTTGTATTAGTTTGCGGACCACCGTTTAAAAGAAAACTTAAAATATATTTAAAAAATGTTCCATGAATGTTTTTGTGCTGACGTTTTCAAACCATTATTAAAGACCAGCAAACTACTGGGTGATTTACTTTGGTTTAGAGTCATGACATGATATTTCAAAATAGGCATATTTCTTCAATATAATGAGCGCTGACCTTGCAGGATTCTTGTATTAGTTTGCGGACCACCTCCTTGATGTGCGGGCTGTTCTCTTTGGGCGGGTGTGTGTACACAGACACTCGGGTGACCCCTTTGAAGAGCCCTGATGAAGGCCAGCCGAGGTCCAGTGGCGGAACCTCAGTGTCCGACATCTGAGGCCAGTATGTGGAGCGCAACGAGCCGCTCGCGTCGCGTTTCGCTCGGTTCTCCGACGCCCCTCCATCGTCGTCCTCCTGCTGATATTTGACGAAGGTGCTCGTGATGGCCTTGATCTCCCGCGCCGACAGAAAGTCTTGGCTCTTCTCGTCCTTCAGGAGGGTCTTGAACGCGCCGTCTCCGTGCGCGAGGAGCGCCTCGATGGCGGCGCGTTGCTGCTCGCTGTAGTAGAACTGTGGCCGGGATTCGGGCACCGCGGTGGGCATGAGCCCGTCCTCCAGACACACGAGCTGCGACTCCGCCATGACGCGGAGCGGGAGTGTCTCACCTGAGCTCGAGCTCGCGGGCAGGTGTAGCTCCACGGGTGGGTGGAGTTCACGACAAATACAGTGCTAGTAGGGGAACTTTGTGTGAGCACGAATGACTCAAACTATGAGGGAGCAAGCAATAGCCGTAATTTCACCGGCTAGTTTAATTTTAACTTATTTTAACATTTACTTGCAGAATACAAAAGAGCCAGGGGTTCCGTGTAGACCCGATATAGTCCAGCTGTGAGTAACATAGGGGAGAGCGGGGCACAAAGTAACGCTTTTTGACTTTCTCAGTTTGTGTAAATCTACTTATGGTTCAGAGTATTTATTTTTTCCCACATTAATTTCCCACATGTCTAGTACAATTATGTGGTTTTGTTTTATTAATACAGTATATACTTTTTTCTTGACGTACCCCGAAAGAATGGAAGTGAAATGTGACAACATGCCCCATAGGTGGGGTACATTGTAACATGTGTGGGGCACATTGTAACATAACATATGACAGCTTAAAGGCACAATATGTATTTTTTTTAATTAAAAAATATAAAAAATCACTATATCTATGTTATATATTTTTTAAAGTTGTGTATTTACATTATCCCGACAGTTCCAATTAACTTCTAAATCCAGAGAAATTAATATTTTAATTCGAAGACACGGACCGTGTCTTTATTTCCGTTTTGTCGCCGTCAATGCCGTCATATCCGTGTTGTCTCTGGTTTCCGCTCGTGCTGCCATGGCAACCAGAGCTATGAACCAGAGCCCTCTGATAGTAACCAAACTGACGCGGACAACGGTGTAGTTCGCAATGTCTATTTGCACGCTGTTGTTGTTTCGTTCAAACATTATGGACCATGGCAAGCAGACTTTGGATAAAAAAGGAGAACTAAACCGAGAATCAATATCAGCGCGGTGTTTTCGAGATGCCTAGAGCTCCCATGGACACTATATAAACGAGAGCTCCACGTCCGAGACTTCGACAACTCCTACATGTACTTTATTAAACAGGTGAGCACATTTACATAAAACTAATCAAGGTTATATAGTTCAACAATGATAAAATGTTAGAATATGATCTGTATGTTATTCTAATGTTGATCTAGCTAGCTTACTGCTAGTCTCATACAGACAAACTAACGTTAACACATACATTTCAACACATTCAAATGCAGTTTAGTGTGATAGTGTAATGTTAGACCAAGTGAAACAGCGCTGCGTTACCTCTCAAGTTTAATTTGTCTAATAAACTGACCTGTGAGTAGTAATTCTGCGTGTAGTTCGGTAGAATGAAATGTCCATATTCCTTTTGTATCCACGGGACTCGCATCGCGTTTGGAGCTGATAGCTGTCTCTTAGCAATCCCGAACTGCTTCATATCACAGTCATGATAAAAGCATCGATGTATTACTATTCAGTAATCCATATACATTATTAGATCGGTCGGCTTGACGTTGACGACAAAATCCATAATTCATAGCAAATGTTGCGTCATCAATCTACGCCTTTGTTATTGTAAATAGGTTAGCGACCCCTAGTGGAGAAAAAATCCCATACTGTACGTTTAAAATGTTATCTGATCTAATAAAAAAAATATATACAAAACAAACTAAAATATTTACTAAATAAAATACAATTAAAAAACTTTTTCATATAAAATAATGGCAATTTTTAATAATTAAATATAAACACATTTTTGAGTTTTGACTACGAACACATGAAAACACAGCTATACAACATAGTTCAAAACAAATAAATAATTAGTCATTTCTGAACATTGACTCTCAGTCTTTATTCACCTTTTTCTCACGTTTTCCCAATAAAATTAATAAAAGTATAGAATATAATAGCATATTTCTAGGGGAACATTGTAACGCAGTGTGACAACATGCCCCGCCTGCACAACTGGGATTTAAACCCTGCTAGTTAGCGAAGCATTAAAGAACTATCTCAACTGTTAAATAACATCTTGGAGATTAAAATAATATCAGATTTGTCTTATTTTAAATAAACACAAAAAATAGAGATGAAAAATTAACTTAAGTAAGAAATTTACTTTTGCTATGGTTTAATACATGTCTATGGATATCTTCCCAAAAAAAAAAAAATTTGGGCGGAATTTTTTTTTATATATAGTGTTGATATGGCAACTATAGTAAATACACAAAGTTTCGTCATCCAAGTATGTGCGGAAGTATTTAAAACAAGCGTGTTACAACTAGCCCCGCGTTAGGTTGTGCCCCGCGCTCCCCTACTTCTAGACAAAATAGCATTGAATTTGGTTACATGTCGTTAACTTGCGAGATGTATGATTTTCCATCATGTAAGCAAAGTAAACAGTGATTACAATGTGTTTGGTTTCATTTGATTCGATGATTTAGACGTCTATTAAATTTTCACTGTTTTAGCCTATAGATGTCAGGGCTGTGTTTGGACGCTATTGGACGTCTTTTAAACGCAAAATTGCTTTTGGCCATCATAAAAGGTTGTAAGACTGAAAATACTGGTTGAGGCCTGATTTATGGGACAAAAGGGCCCTGCTGGCTAATTAACATTTGACCTCCCCAATACAGCCTTTCTTCCTCTCAGAAACTAGGAACTCACACAAGAACATGGTTTAATGTGAATATTCAACATTGACTGTTATGTTTTTGGTGTCATTTGAAATGTCTCAAAGTGAGTGGTACAGATATCTCATATCCAGATAGATAAAATAAAAGGAAATAAGATTTATAGAAGTTCATAGAAAACTGGTTTAGAGATAAGGCCAGATAAGGCAACCCCCCTTCTGTGGGATAGAAGCCATTTGAGGGTGATCTCACCCCATCCCCCATATCACCTGGTCAGAGGATAAAGGAAGGTGTTCTGGCTCTCTCTGTCTCTTCTTCTTGGCTGGACGTGGAATTGGATAGGTGATTTCGCTCTCTCTCTCTCTCTCTCTCTCTCTCTCTCTCTCCCTCTCTCTTTCTCTCTCTCTCTCTCTCTTTCTCTCTCTCTCTCTCTCTCTCTCAGGTCAAGCTGGGTAAGACTATTTGATGTAACCAATGTATAACCATGTTTTAGATATTTGAATTGATTGTGGAATTGATCTCTGATATCTGAAATATTAAATTGTTACATATGATTATTATAACTGATTTTGACATTGTTCATTTAATGGTTAAAGGAATAGTCAAACATTCGTTCACTTTTAGTGAGGCAGATTATTAAAACCTTTCATTTATGGAGTCAGATGAATTAACGAGTGAGTACATGATTAATGTATTGCAAATTTAACCAACCAATACTTTGCATGAGTGAGGACAGAACGCGTGATAACCTTCCCCGTGTATTGGCGAACCGGAGATTGGGCCAAATATAGCGGGCCTTACAAGGTAGAAAATCAAACTCAGTTTTTAAAAGAAAATTGTGTAGTCGTGATAGGCTGATGTAAAACATTTGAACAAATATTCTGGTCAAGCTCGGGTAAATTAAACAAAATAAATGAAATGGAAGATCAAAAATGTTCACCCTGTTAGGGACAGATAAAAATGAGGTGAGAGACGACAGCAGAGTGTTCAACTGAAAAGCTAAATTCAAGCAATAGCCGTCATTTCACCGTCTAGCTAGACCTGATATAGTCCGGCTATGAGTAACACACTTCTGGCCAAAATAACCTTGGATTTGGTTACATGTTGTTTTTGCCAAAATAACTTGCTTCATTTCTTCACTCTTTGTTATCTAATTGAAGACTAGTCTATTCTTGGGCTGTGGTTTAGACATCTATTCAGTTTCCACTGACAGCCCAAATTTTGCCTTGTTTTTGAGCTGTAGCCTAGCTATCGATTATTTTAGTAATCGAGTATTCTACTGATTATTCCATCGATTAATCGAGTAATCGGATAAAAAAATTGTGGTAATAAAAATAGATCCAAGTGAACAACAGCCTTTAAAATGACTTAAATACAAATAGGTGACACTTTACAATATGGTTCATTAGTTAACATTAGTTAACATAGGCCTACTAAGAATGAACAATACTTCTACAGCATTTATTAATCTTAGTTCATGTTAATTTCAACATTTACTAATACATTATTAAAATTAAAGGTTGTATTTGTATACATTAATGTAGTGAACTAACATGAACAAACAATGAACAGCAGTATTTATGAACAAATGTTACAGTATCAAATGTAGCTATATGGTTCATTGTTAGTTCATGTTGGTTAATACATTAATGTTAACTAATGAACCTTATTGTAAAGTGTTACCCAAATATATAATAACAAGCAATAATTATTGGTTCAAGTAAAGTATCAAAGTAATCATATGGGTTTTATTGAACAATGCTGTTAAAATACAGCATGTAAAATATATGATAACTAATAAACATAACATTTAATTAAAATGGCAACTTAATCTTTCATATTTGGTCACTTCTGTACGATAGAAATGCAACAGCCACTGTAATTTCTTGAACAAGACCATGTGCAAGTCAAAACCATAGACTGTAAAAAATAGGTCAAAACATGCAAGCTCAGTGCAAGGGTTAAACTTTTATTTTGAAATTGCGATGAATAACAATTCGCATATGAGAATATATGCGAATGTATTTCTGAATATATTCAGAAACATACTTATGTATTCTCCTCTGTTGGCGTAGATTTATAAATGATCTGCGTTTCGAATCTTGTGAAACTCACAGAGATTGAGTTTGAGAAACGCATATAAATGATGACAGTGCAACTATGAAACACGCGTCCGAGGTTTTGCGTTCCCAAATGCACATTATTGAAACCTAAACAAACAGCACATGAGGAGACTGAGTGTGTGTGGAGCAGAGTTTACTGTGAACGGAGCTGAGGTAGGTTACTTTTAACACAATGATGCAAATAATTAAAGCGTCCTGCTTCTCTGTGGGAGAAAGAAAAAAAAAAAAAAAAAAAAAACCAGCGCATATTTATTTAACTGAATCACAGCCTTTGTGATTTCACGATAGGCTATTATGATTGTAAATAGTTAAATATATCGCGTAGCCTTAGAATATGATGTAATAATGCGGTTCATGGATTCTCGTCAGTGGAATGCGCCACTTCCGGTATTTTGCCGGTTACTCGACACAGGTAAATTGCAATCGAGGATTTTTTTAAATCGAGTACTCGACTTTAATCGAGGAATCGATTAACACTATAGTTCATTTATGCAAGTGAGGAGAGCAAAATAAAGTAAACTGTGACATATTATACCCAAATATTCTTCATACAGTGACTACCAGTAAAATGTATAAAGATTTGGGACACTTGAGCTGATCATGTTTTGCTGAAGTGTTTTGTCTTTAATTGCTAATGCTCTTTCTACACACAGAGTGAACAAAATGAAGCATTGCTTGGTGATTGGTTGAGCTAAACTGGTATTATCTAATTGTGTAGTTAAATTTAACAGCTGACAGATATTCAACATAATTCATGTGTGAGACAGTCTAACAGAAGGACGGACAAAACCAGTCCAATATCCACTGAGTTCATAACTCTGAGTTCTGCTCATATTTTATTACCATTTTCTAAACTATAGTGAATAAACTGTGATGATGTGAGAAATGTTGAAGGTGTCTGAACACATTCTGGTTTGACTGTACTAAATGTATTTGAACACTTAAAGGTATAACTGTATGAATGTAGAGCGTCCTTCTCATGTCCTCATTAAAAATGACTTAATATAATATTTACATTTCTGCGTTTGTCAGACTTACTTCCGTTCAACATGTTTTTTCAGTTCATGCATTCTCATGGATAACGGATGAAATATTAGACTCTCGGTTTATACAGACATTTCCTGTCTCTGCACTTTCTCTATTAATAAAAACAAGAACTCAACGTGATCACTGACATATAATAACTAGCGAAGAGTGTTTAATTGTTGAGTTGAACTGTAGCATCAGTTTCACTTTCGTCTCTTTCCTTCCGTGATTCAGATCTGATCTCTGATGTGGTTTGGTTTGTTAATTTCCTTCTGTGTTTTTGCTCAAATCTCTTCAATCTCCGATATCATGATATTCTGAACTGTAATATGTTGAATCGAGATGAAATGTATTTGCTTGTGTTCAGGGTTTGGGATGTGATGTATTTCGCACAGACTTTTAATAACAGGCACTAATCGAGAGGATTCTGATGTTACAAAAATACTGGAAAATTGTAACCGAACCATTCATTCAATAAAGCCATGACACATTTGCATGTGATATTACAGTAAATATGAATGCATTTATTAATTACTTGGATGAAGATCATATCTCAGGAACATTTCATGCATATCCATATTTCGTCCATATGTATGTATGTCTGTGCACGTGTGTGTGTGACTATGAGTGTGTGTGTGTGTGTGTGTTCCAGTACTGCATTCATGAAAAGATGAAAAAGTGTTTCTTAACTGCACAGCTGTGAATATAGGCCTACTATAAATATGGACAAAACATTAATACGCAACATCAAGACAGAAGAACAGAAGGATAAAGCGATGATAAACTGAACGTCTGTGTTTGGGATTCTCAAGCCGGATTGGTGTAGTTGACTGGGAAAAGTCCGATTCTCCCGCGCAAAAGCCCTTTCCACCAGGAACGATCAGACTGATCTAAAACCTCTATAATATCTCCAGCGTAGAAGTTGAGCTCGTCTGCGTCCTCAGCAGTGAAGTCATACAGAGCCCGAACGTGCAGCGCAGACGCCTGCACACACACACACACACACACACACACACACACACGCACGCACACACACACACACACACACACACACACACAAGCACGCATGTGTGAGAGATGGGTAAGTTTAGGGGTAGGATTAGTGTGTGTGTGTGCGTGCTTTTGTGTGTGTGTGTGTGTGTGTGTGTGATGGGTAGGTTTAGGGGTCGGGTTAGTGTGTGTGTGTGTGTGTGTGTGTGTGTGTGTGTGATGGGTAGGTTTAGGGGTCGGTTTAGTGTGTGTGTGTGATGGGTAGGTTTAGGGGTCGGGTTACTGTGTGTGTGTGTGATGGGTAGGTTTAGGGGTCGGGTTACTGTGTGTGTGTGTGTGTGATGGGTAGGTTTAGGGGTCGGGTTACTGTGTGTGTGTGTGATGGGTAGGTTTAGGGGTCGGGTTACTGTGTGTGTGTGTGTGTGTGATGGGTAGGTTTAGGGGTCGGGTTACTGTGTGTGTGTGTGATGGGTAGGTTTAGGGGTCGGGTTACTGTGTGTGTGTGTGTGTGATGGGTAGGTTTAGGGGTCGGGTTACTGTGTGTGTGTGTGATGGGTAGGTTTAGGGGTCGGGTTACTGTGTGTGTGTGTGTGTGTGATGGGTAGGTTTAGGGGTCAGGTTAGTGTGTGTGTGTAATGGGTCGGGTCGGGTTGGATACGGGTGCGGGTCGGGTGCGGGTCGGGTCGGGTGCGGGTCGGGTCGGGTCGGATACGGGTCGGGTCGGGTCGGGTCGGGTCGGGTGGGGTCGGGTCGGGTCGGGTCGGGTGCGGGTCGGGTGCGGGTCGGGTCGGGTGCGGGTCGGGTCGGGTGCGGGTCGGGTCGGGTCGGGTCGGGTCGGGTGCAGGTCGGGTGCGGGTCGGGTCGGGTCGGGTCGGGTGCGGGTCGGGTCGGGTCGGACACCGGGGAAACACGGGTCTAAATACGGGTTTAAAACAATACATGCAAACGTAAAAATATATGCATATTTTTAGGAACACATCTACAAAAATATGCCTGTACTTCAAGTTGATAAAATAATTTTAAATCCACATCAGTTTATTTGTGCCCACGCCCTCCCAGGGTCTCCAGGCCTACTTTCACATTTAAAAATTGATCATAACCGCGCGCGCGATCTGCTTGTCGACAATACGTCCAGTGTGTGGGAGAAATGTGGAGTTATCTGAAGAAAACAGTATTGTGAAAGGGTTTGCTGCATGTTCGTGTCGGATAGCCACAAATGTGGAACTTCATCACAGAGGAAGCACAGATAACTGTGGTAACAAACCAAGCAGTTCTGTCCAACAGTATCTTTCAAATTTAACACTGTTAAGTATATGTTCAAACAAATGGACAATTTTGGGTTCAAACACACCCTGCACACCACACAATCGCGTGGCAGATATAGTGTTGTATCCGCGTCTGTTCCATTGGTGAAATGTTCTTAGGCTTCTCAGTTTTGTGTTAGCGTTCTTCATGTATCGGCCTTTCGACAGCTCCGGCTGAAGTTGTGCTTGTGTTAATGGTCGTGTAATAACTTCTGTATGACCTGGCAATAAAATTTTTTTAAGTGTGTCTATAATGTGATAGTCTAAACTGATTTTATTTCGGGTGCGGGTCGGGTGTCGGTTCTATTTTAAGCGGGTCGGGTGCGGATTTAAGCACTGCGGATTTACAAAATCGGACCCGTGCAGGACTCTGGTGTGTGTGTGTGTGATGGGTAGGTTTAGGGGTAGGATTAGTGTGTGTGTGTGATGGGTAGGTTTAGGGGTCGGGTTAGTTTGTGTGTGTGTGTGATGGGTAGATTTAGGGGTAGGATTAGTGTGTTCAGTGTGTGTGTGTGTGTGTGTGTTGTACCTGTGCTGGTGGTGAGGGCTCGGGTGGGCGAGGCAACAGTGGTGCTGGTGTTCTGTAGTTTTGTCTCTCCTGTAAGAGTAAGCAGAGTTCAGGCTGAAGCTCATCAGAAGAATGATGTCACATGATTGACAGCAGCTGTACCTGAGAGATGGGCGGAGCTTCAGCAGACTTCCTGTGTGGGTAATCAGATGGACTCTGTGGGAGAGAGAGAGAGAGAGAGAGAGAGAGAGAGAGAGACGGAGAGAGAGAGAGAGACGGAGAGAGAGAAAGAGAGAGAGAGAGAGAGAGAGAGAGAGCATGAAGAAACAAAAGCAGTGAGTGTGTGAGAAAAACTTTTCTTAAAGGGGTGGTTGATTATGATTTCATCAGAAGAATGATGTCACATGATTGACAGCGGCTGTACCTGAGAGATGGGCGGAGCTTCAGCAGACTTCCTGTGTGGGTAATCAGATGGACTCTGTGGGAGAGAGAGAGAGAGAGAGAGAGACGGAGAGAGAGAGAGAGAGACAGAGTGAGAGAGAGAGAGAGAGAGACGGAGAGAGAGAGAGAGACAGAGTGAGAGAGAGAGAGAGAGAGAGACGGAGAGAGAGAGAGAGAGAGAGACAGAGTGAGAGAGAGAGAGAGAGAGACGGAGAGAGAGACGGAGAGAGAGAGAGAGACAGAGTGAGAGAGAGAGAGAGAGAGAGAGACGGAGAGAGAGAGAGAGCGAGAGAGAGAGAGAGAGAGAGAACATGAAGAAACAAAAGCAGTGAGTGTGTGAGAAAAACTTTTCTTAAAGGGGTGGTTGATTATGATTTCACTTTTCTTTCTTTTTTCATTCTTTTTTTCATTTATTTATAAACTTTTTCAGAATTAACAGAAAGCATTAGCAGAAAGTTTCATACAATTTAAGTTATAGCTCCTCCCCCCTTTATAACCCTTTCTGCCAAAATAATTAACCATACATTACATAAAGCTTAAGACAATAATAATACTAATAATAACAATAAAAAATAAAATAAAAATAAAAATAATATATATAATACCAATAAGAAATATATATATATATACACACAAATACATAGCCAATAATACAATTTCCTGACATATTCGTGGTCCGTACACAATTATAAAACAAAACTCCAATTGGTGATTAATATTTAACATTGATCAATAAGTGGGAGAGTCTTCTCAAAATATGTAATCATGGGTTGCCAAGTCTTATAAATATTTTGGACAGATCCTTTCATTAAATATAAAATTTTCTCTCATTTTAAGTATGATACTAGATCACATAACCACGTTGAGGCTTTAGGCGGGCTTGTTGACTTCCACTCATGATTTGACTTCTCTAACTGTAGTTAGTGTGTAATGTTGATCATAAACAACATCTGCAAAGTTACGACTCAAAGCTCAAAGCTCAAAGCAAAGGGAGAGATTTACTTTTACAGAAATCACTTTTTAAGGACTACAACAAACGGCTGGTAGAGACTACACCACATTCCTCCCGGGTTAGTGACATCACCAACCCTAACATTTACATAAACCCCGCCCCCGGGAACACGATTTTATAGATTATCAAGACAGAATATGCTAATCAATGACTAGAAGATAACTACACATCAGCTAACCATTCAGAAATGTCCTGTTGCTTCTACATGTTGTCACTTCTTCTCGAGTCTCTCCATCATTGTCTGACTCCGGTTTGAACATAAAAGGCTAAAAGTTTTTTTAATTTTCAGTGTGTGTGTGTGTGTGTGAGGTAATCAGAGCTGCTTACAATGAGCTCTTGAAGCTCCGCACCCTGTGCCGGGAGCAGCAGCTCATTTGCATTTAAAGGGACACACACAAACGGCGTGTTTTTGCTCACCCTCAAAAAGTGACAGTTTTAACATGCGATATAAATATATCTGTGGGGTATTTAGAGCTGAAACTTGACACACACACTCTGAGACTTATTTTACATCTTGTGAAAGAGCATTATAGGACCACTTTATAATGAGAGTTGCTGTACTCTCTGTCATGATCCTTGAGTCTTCTCTGTCAGGATGTTGTTAGGTGGTTGCTAGGGTCATCTAAGTGGTTGCTAGGGTGTTGTGTGGACATTGTGTGTGTAGTTTTGAAGACTCCTGTAGTTCGTGTGTGTGTGTGTGTGTGTGTGTGTGGACTCACCCGCTGCTCTGTGAGCAGGAACACGCGGCTCTGCTTGGAGATGGAGGTGTGTGTGTAGAACTCCACCAGTTTGTTGAGGGAGGTGAAGGTGTCGCTCCACAGGTAATACTGACCATGCTTATCTCGCATCACCTTAAAGTGCTGCACATCATTCTCATGTCTGACACACACACACACACACACACACATACACACACACACACACACACATGAAATTATAACACATCTGGATGTTCAAACCAGGATTCAAGAACACCTGTACGGCGTGTGTGAGAATGTGTGTGTGTGTATATCTGTGTGTGTGTGTGTGTGTGTGTGTTGTACCTGACTGAAATGGAGAATTCTCCAGGTGAACTCTGGGAGCCTCTGATGAGGAATGATCCGATTGGTTGATGCTTCAGCTGATCCTGTGCCGACTGACGGCTGGTGTTCTCCTGATACCAGCTGCAGAAACACACTTTCATATATACAGCAAATATCATATATATAATACCACAGTCTGACACGCTGAAGAACAGGTGCGCGGTTGCTACGGTGCTCTGAGTGGTTGCTAGGGTGTTTCAGGGTTGTTGCTAATCAAAATCAAAAGAGCCTATCACATGCCTCTATGGTCTGTTCAGACAAAGATCCGACTCAGTTTAGTTGTACAGCAAAAACTGGAAGTAAAAGTCAGATATAATGCTTTAGTGAGTGTGAATGTTTCCAAAAATAATGAAGTAGAGACACTTGAAATAATAAAAAACAAGTTCTCCACCATTTCAATGATTATTTTTGGACGACAAAATTACAAAGCAGACACTTCCCTTTTTCATTGACATGACTCATAATGCTGGAGAATAATGCTCATATAATTTTTTTCTGTTCGAGTGAATTATTGTGAGATATATACGTACCATCAGACAGACCGAGCCTGAGTTAACTCTTCAGACCGAGCCTGAGTTAACTCTTCAGACCGAGCCTGAGTTAACTCTTCAGACCGAGCCTGAGTTAACTCTTCAGACCGAGCCTGAGTTAACTTTTCAGACCGAGCCTGAGTTAACTCTTCAGACCGAGCCTGAGTTAACTCTTCAGACCGAGCCTGAGTAAACTCTTCAGACCGAGCCTGAGTTAACTCTTCAGACCGAGCCTGAGTTAACTCTTCAGACCGAGCCTGAGTTAACTCTTCAGACCGAGCCTGAGTTAACTCTTCAGAGCGAGCCTGAGTTAACTCTTCAGACCGAGCCTGAGTTAACTCTTCAGACCGAGCCTGAGTTAACTCTTCAGACCGAGCCTGAGTTAACTCTTCAGACCGAGCCTGAGTTAACTCTTCAGACCGAGCCTGAGTTAACTCTTCAGACCGAGCCTGAGTAAACTCTTCAGACCGAGCCTGAGTTAACTCTTCAGACCGAGCCTGAGTTAACTCTTTCAGGCGTTTAGTTTATGAGTGTTTGACCGTCGACGCTTCCACGTTATTCTCTCACACTTCATTATTGAGCTTGAATGTGTGAGTTTCCGGTCTCAGTCACGTGCAGTTATGTTAGTTATCAGCTCAAACACGGCCGTTACGCTGATCGATGAGGGGTTGTGGAGATAATCTGGGTAACACTTTATTTAACAGTGCCCTTGTTACATATGTTACATGTACTTACCATAGTAATAACAATAAATTATGCATAATTACATGCAACTAACCCTCAACCAAACCCTAATCCTACCCTAACCCTATAGTAAGTACATGTAGTTCATTATTATTACTCAGTACTTACATATATAATTACACTGTAACAATGACACCTTAAAATAAAGTGTAACTGAAATTTGTTTCTTCAATTCACTTAGTTATTTTTTTGTTTTTATTTCCCAGTAATGAATGTTCACACACATTCACAGAAAACAGCCTCGCAACATTTGGTGAAGGATTTACTTTGAAACAATTTTCACTCAGATATTGTTAATTTATAAAAAAAAAAAACGTTAAAAAAATAATAACAATAAAAATATTGTAAATAGTAAATTTCAGAAATAATTATGAAGATACGGCAAGTAACAGAATTAAACGTGACATTTTGAAGTAAAAATACAAATAGTATTTTCTTGTAAAACGTACAATAATATTTTTTTTTTGCACCATTTTGAGCAATCAGTATCAATACGTACAGTTAAGATTAATACTAATCTACTGAAGCTAAATGGGTTTCCTCCCATCAGACCCTGCTGACGGTGTAGTGTTGAGTCGATCTGCTGTTCCAGAAGCGGAGGAACTCTGCTGTGACGTCTGTACCTGGGGAAGTGGATGTTGATGTAATTCCGAGGAACGAATCCTTCCATGCCGTGGGTTTCTGCTTTGAACCAGTCGTCATTGGTGCCTAAGATCTACAGAGGAGTGTGTGATGGTCAGACTCACTTCAACTCAGAAGGGTTCAGAGTCATGTGTGTGTGTGGACGTGTGATATACTGAGGTCATACACACCTTGATGACATCTCCCTTCCTGAAGCTCAGCTCATCTTCTGCTGTGGCCGAGAAGTCGTATTTCCCCGTCGCCTCCATGATGGAGACAATTCAGATACTAGAAGGAGAAACAGAGTCAATCAAACACTGTCCAGCAAACCAGCTGTCAATCAAACCACCTGTCAATCAAACACCGTCCAGCAAACCACCTGTCAATCAAACACCGTCCAGCAAACCACCTGTCAATCAAACCACCTGTCAATCAAACCACCTGTCAATCAAACACCGTCCAGCAAACCACCTGTCAATCAAACACTGTCCAGCAAACCACCTGTCAATCAAACACCGTCCAGCAAACCAGCTGTCAATCAAACCACCTGTCAATCAAACACCGTCCAGCAAACCACCTGTCAATCAAACCACCTGTCAATCAAACGCCGTCCTGCAAACAACCTGTCAATCAAACACCGTCCAGCAAACCACCTGTCAATCAAACACCGTCCAGCAAACCACCTGTCAATCAAACGCCGTCCAGCAAACCACCTGTCAATCAAACACCGTCCAGCAAACCAGCTGTCAATCAAACCACCTGTCAATCAAACACCGTCCAGCAAACCACCTGTCAATCAAACCACCTGTCAATCAAACACCGTCCAGTAAACCAGCTGTCAATCAAACAACCTGTCAAACAAACACCGTCCAGCAAACCACCTGTCAATCAAACACCGTCCAGCAAACCACCTGTCAATCAAACCACCTGTCAATCAAACACCATCCAGCAAAACCACCTGTCAATCAAACACCGTCCAGCAAACACCTGTCAATCAAACACCATCCAGCAAACCACCTGTCAATCAAAAACTCACACTACAGATCGAGCACATGAAGGAGAAGTTCAGCACATGCTGACAGGCAGAATTTTCATTATTTAATGAATTATTGCTTTAGATCCTCAGTTATCAAATACATGTTTTTCTAATGTAACAGGATTTCAAACCAGCTCATCATAACGGATGCACTTCATGTGTTTTTTTTTTTTGCTTGGCTTTATGATCAGATTCCAATCAGATATGTACAACATCGGGTTTGGACTGACAGACTTATGTATCGATCACACCATGTTTACCCTAGTGAAAAAAAGCATACTTTATTTTATTTTATTTTAAATATATTACTTTTTTCAGTAGTACATTGCAAATATAGCCTACTAACACATTTTTTTACTATCTTTAAATATAGTACAAGTAAATAAGCATCATGCTTTTACCTATTTTCACAATTCAACTTTTGACACACTTTAAAATAATTGTACTTTAGTATATTTTCTAAAAATATATTTGATAAAAATATACTTGAAGTGAAAATTTTATATTTTTTAAAAGTGTATGTATTTACACTTTACTTCAAAATGTATTTTAGGTATATTTTTAACTGTTTGCTGAAAATGATCATTGTATCAATGTACACACTCACCTAAAGGATTATTAGGAACACCTGTTCAATTTCTCATTAATGCAATTATCTAATCAACCAATCACATGGCAGTTGCTTCAATGCATTTAGGGGTGTGGTCCTGGTCAAGACAATCTCCTGAACTCCAAACTGAATGTCAGAATGGGAAAGAAAGGTGATTTAAGCAATTTTGAGCGTGGCATGGTTGTTGGTGCCAGACGGGCCAGTCTGAGTATTTCACAATCTGCTCAGTTACTGGGATTTTCACGCACAACCATTTCTAGGGTTTACAAAGAATGGTGTGAAAAGGGAAAAACATCCAGTATGCGGCAGTCCTGTGGGCGAAAATGCCTTGTTGATGCTAGAGGTCAGAGGAGAATGGGCCGACTGATTCAAGCTGATAGAAGAGCAACTTTGACTGAAATAACCACTCGTTACAACCGAGGTATGCAGCAAAGCATTTGTGAAGCCACAACACGCACAACCTTGAGGCGGATGGGCTACAACAGCAGAAGACCCCACCAGGTACCACTCATCTCCACTACAAATAGGAAAAAGAGGCTACAATTTGCACAAGCTCACCAAAATTGGACAGTTGAAGACTGGAAAAATGTTGCCTGGTCTGATGAGTCTCGATTTCTGTTGAGACATTCAGATGGTAGAGTCAGAATTTGGCGTAAACAGAATGAGAACATGGATCCATCATGCCTTGTTACCACTGTGCAGGCTGGTGGTGGTGGTGTAATGGTGT
Organism: Leuciscus idus; assembly: GCA_021554675.1. Taxonomy (NCBI): domain Eukaryota; kingdom Metazoa; phylum Chordata; class Actinopteri; order Cypriniformes; family Leuciscidae; genus Leuciscus; species Leuciscus idus. Next base: position 40,901,935 of record CM038631.1, read on the forward strand.
GGGGGATGTTTTCTTGGCACACTTTAGACCCCTTAGTGCCAATTGGGCATCGTTTAAATGCCACGGCCTACCTGAGCATTGTTTCTGACCATGTCCATCCCTTTATGACCACCATGTACCCATCCTCTGATGGCTACATCCAGCAGGATAATGCACCATGTCACAAAGCTCGAATCATTTCAAATTGGTTTCTTGAACATGACAATGAGTTCACTGTACTAAAATGGCCCCCACAGTCACCAGATCTCAACCCAATAGAGCATCTTTGGGATGTGGTGGAACGGGAGCTTCGTGCCCTGGATGTGCATCCCACAAATCTCCATCAACTGCAAGATGCTATCCTATCAATATGGGCCAACATTTCTAAAGAATGCTTTCAGCACCTTGTTGAATCAATGCCATGTAGAATTAAGGCAGTTCTGAAGGCGAAAGGGGGTCAAACACAGTGTTAGTATGGTGTTTCTAATAATCCTTTAGGTGAGTGTATATTGTATAAAGTATAGCTAAGTAATAATTGTTTATTAATGTGCAATTGTTATTGAAGACAAAGGGCCCTATCTCACACCCAGCGCAATAGACTCTGTACAGCGACGCATGTATCATTCCTGTTTCTCACCCGACGCACAGCGGCTTCTTCCCTCCACAGACGCACGCCGGTAAACTAGGGAATTCAGCGAAAAGAGGAGGCGTGTTCCGGCACAAACGTTCCCTGGTGCTATTTTGCAGTTTCAGAAAACAGTTCCGCCACTGACCAGGAGGAACCTAGACTAAAGTCAGTGGCGCGTTGCGTATGTTATTCAGATGCTATTTTAAGGGCGCATGCTTGGCCATAATCAATGTAGCGTGTGCACAACACACACACACTCTGCTTATCTCATCTACACAGACGCAGCAGTTCTCATTTTTAGAAAACCATACATTATTACAAGGAAAAATATTCCACACGAGGGAAATCATTGTTGTGTCCATGAAGATGTGAAAAAATAGGCATAAATCTAGCTTACACATTTACCCAAATTATCATACGCCTGTTTAACCAAAGCTAATTTGTGTGTGTTTCTCCATCCCCAATGTCACTTCTCTGTGTTTTACGGCCCTGACGAGAACGTCGGTCTCCTCGGCTGTGAACCGCTCCTGGCGTGCGTCTGGCAAATCCGCCGTTATAATAGCAATCGGAACAAGCGCGCCTGCTCTTAAAGGGAATGTGAGATGACGCTCTGATTGGTTTATTTCACGTTACGCCCAAACCACACCTATGAGTAATGAAGCTACTTCAGACCAACACATTTTAGATTTGCGTCGGAGAGTCATTTATCCCGCCGGTATAATAGCAACAGCGCCCGAGACCCGCCCACAAAGTTACTTGCGTTTTGCGCTTGATACTTGCGTTTCAGATCGTTAAAATAGGGCCCAAAGTGTGCAATTTGTAGTATTTGGAATAAGTCAAAGGTATTACTGAGCATATACTTTTTATTCAGATATAATACACTTATGGTAATTTGCTTGTATGTTTCAAAGACACTCGTAATGAATTTGTAATGTACTTGTAACACAAATAAAGTATACTTTAATATCTCTAATCAAGCATGTAATTAGTCCCTACAGGCATATACTTGAAGTTGTTCCAATTTAGCACACAGAAGCACACTAAATACACTTAAAGTTATGCTTTACTACAGTTTAATTACAACTAAAATATACTTTTTGCACACTTCAAGTTAACTAATCATTAACACACTTGAAGTGTACTGCATTAGTCTGGCTGCAAGTATACTGAGCATATAATGTTTTTCACCAGGGATGACAACAATGCATTATCATGTTTCCTTTGCGTTTTTCGCGTACGTTGTCAAAGCAATCCCATTCACACTGACGCTGTATTCTGCTGCCAGGCCAGTAGATGGCGATGTCACGGTGAGGAAACACTACGACTGAACACGTAAGGCTATGTTCACACTTAGCGTCTTTTTTCAAACTGCCAGCGTCTGTTCTACATTATAACCCTATGGAGTAAACCGTTTTTTCAAAAAAGTCCTGAGCGCTTTTTTAGACGCCACCGCCGGCGTCTTTTTCTGCAGCTCAGAGCGTCTTTTTAAGTTGAAAAAAGTTCAACTTTTCTGAAAAGAACGCCCTACGTCAAGCGCCTTTTTGACAGCTGACCAATGACAAGCGAGTAGCGAGACCTGTCGTTTCCATAACAACAAGAACAACTGTCTGTCGTGCACCCACAAACGTCTTTGTGAACCGACATTCTCCTCCCCGGTAACTTCAAAAGCCAACGCAAGAGCCAACTTTCTCTTTCTCGACATTTTTTGCATCACACAGCACTAGGCTACTGTTGCAGCTGTTGTTATAGCAACAAAAGACGCGCTCGGCTGCTATTTGTAACCGAACGCTGCCAGCATTTTTTTTTTGCTAAAAAAACGCCGTTGTCAACTTTTTCTTGTCAAAAAAGACGCTAAGTGTGAACATAGCCTAACACGCACATGCATGACGTTACTGTTTTCACTAATTCTTGTTTTTGTAGTTTACACAGAGACAATAATGGTATAAACTTGCACTTTATACCGTTAAACCCATCTTCAAAAGTTAGCATTTTCTCAGCCTCGTAAAACGCTGTTGTCGGGTAAATGAACGAGTAAAACGTATAGGCTTTAGTCAAAAACAGTGTCATGTAAACGACACACCACACATTTTCAAACTCTTTCTCAAACACACCTGATTCAATCATCATCTGGTTAGACTCCGAGACACAGGCTGCGTCTGAAAGCACACACTTCCATATAGTGCTTGAATAACAGAATGTGATAAAAGAAGTATGTCTGAATTCACAATGCTTTTATGACCTTCTTCTTCCGGTGAGATTCTGAAGTGTGTGTATGATGGACGCTTCACTGTCCCACAAGGCCACAGGATTCATGAACACGACTGACGCTGGTGGGTCACATGATAATGACAACATGGCGAATATAGTGCGTCTGGATTACATTCATAGGCTACTACACACATACACACTCATACTAGATAGAACACACTTTTAGGAGGTTGTGAAGTAATTACTTTTTCAGAATAAGTAAGAGAATATCGATCTGGGACGCTGCCCTATAAACCCTGTCCCTTCAAGTTACATCTCCAACGACGAAACAAGTGTGGATGTCACTGACTATAACAATCTTTTGAAGTTAATTATTTTACGTTTTACTGATATTATGAGATTATGAAATAAACTCTCAATAAAGTAAAAACAGCTCAACACCATCTAACCCGTTTTTAAATGTAACTACTTGTTTCAGAACGTTCTAAAGTAACGTTCCCATAATGTTTGAAGAATGAAACAATGATTAATGTTCATATAACCAAGATTTTTTTTTAAAACGTTTGAAAAAACAGTAACACTTTACAATAAGGTTCATTAGTTAATGTATTAACTAACATGTACTAACAATAAGCAATACATTTGTTACAGTATTTATTAATCTTTGTTAACATTAGTTAATATAAATACAGCTGTTCATTGTTGGTTCATGTTAGTTCACAGTGCATTAACTAATGTTAACAAATACAACCTTTGATTTTAATAATGTTTAGTAAATGTTGAAATGAACTTTAACTAAGATTAATAAATGCTGTAGAAGTGTTGTTCATCCGTGTGCCGGATGTGGGCCGGATCTGGGCCGACACTATGTTGCTGTCTGGGCCAAACATTCAGAAATAACATTTTCATAACTTAACGGGATTTTTTTTTTTTTTTTTTACATTAGCTTACATACACAGTTTACATGATTATTTGCTCTGTTAGAGTAATAAAGTAGCTATAAAAAATATTATAAATAATATTATATTATATTTAATATATTATAAAAAATAAAAACAGTTAAACATGATCTAACGTTTTTTTTTAAATGTAAATGTAACTACTTGTTTCAGAACATTCAGAGAACATTCTACAGAAACGTTCCCATAATGTTTGAAGAATGAAACAATGATTAATGTTCATATAACCAAGAAAAAACGTTTTTAAAACATTTTAACAAACTTTCTGAGCCGACACTATGTTTCTGTCTGGGAGAGAAACATTCAGAAATAATGTTTTTATAATTTAATGGGAAAAATGTTTTTAGAACATTAGCTTGAATATATAGTTGACATGATTATTTGCTCTGTATCTATTTTTTTGTGACGAGCATAACGTTATGATGACCTGTGAAATATGTAGCCGTGACTCAAATCCCCCAGAATGCCTCTGCTCGCTGAGGTTTGTACTGGGTCTGTGGAAGCTCATGTTTGAGGCACGATCCTCTCACCTGTTTCCGTTTCTGCACCGCTGCAGATGCAGGCCTGCAAAACCTTTCATCTCATTTGCATATTGCGTGTTTTTGCTTTCTGATCGTAGGCAGGTTTGCTTCACCAAAAGACACATGTGATCTGAGTTTAAAACCGTATCCTTGCGAAATAGCCCTGAAAGACTGTTGACACTAAAAGACACTTCATATTCAGTGATATTGTTGATCTGACTGCACTGATGCTATCAGATGAGAACAAAACTTGAACTGAAATGATCTGAATAAAGACACTGTTGTCTTTTTAGAGCTGCTAGAATTGAGTTTGTCTCATATTTGATGAAGTTTGCATCATTGATTCAGTTATTTTCATGTTTATTACTGTGTGTGAAGCTGCTTTGAGACAATCTAAAGCGCTGTAGAAATAAAGCTTTATTTACATTGATTAAGTAATGTGTGGAGAGCGGGGCTAGTTGTCACACTAAACTGCAAGTTGCTCATTAGGATTGTTTTCAGTTTAATTTCATTTGGTTTATTTTATTCTATTAAAATAGCTTAAAGTATAAAAACAAGTATGACAACTTTCCCCCAACTTTATACGTCCTAGAAATGCTCTTGTTCTGACAACAGTTTCAGTCAACTGACTCTTGTCTGATGCCAACGTACTTTTATTGTGTAAAATATTCTAAATTAAGTTTAATAAAGCAAGCATTTGTGGACGTTTAACTCAGAGTCTGATACAGTCCCGCTCTCCTCTATAATTCAAATAGATGAGAGTGTGTAACTATAAAAACACTTTTATCAAACATATAAACTCATACGTTTCTCTCATGTTTATTCTTTCATTTTAGAGACACTGAAGAGAAAGATTATGTACTTACAGCTCATGAAAGGATGATCAGTCTGTCGTCTGAACCGGCAGTGTCACAATCACCGGCAGCTGTGGACTGAAATGTTATTTCACAACGAGGAAGAGCAGAAGTCGAGCTTATCTCGCATCGAACACGACACGCTCATGCATGACTGCAAAAAGGGGAAATAGAAAGTGTAAATCATCTTCCCCTCCCCTTCCCCACACTCTCTTACACACGCACACACTCTCTTTCTCTCTCACACACTCTCTCACACACTCACTAAAAGTGCCATTTCCTGTTGAATTTGGGGAAAACATTTGCTGTGTTGAGCTTTTTCAATTATTTTTGTTTCATTTGTTCACTACAAACAGCTGAAAGTCTGTAAATGTTGCCAATAAACCTGATTTGCAATGCGAGTTGAATAATTTAAATTACAACTGCATGAGCCAATGGGAAATAGAGAGGAGCTTGAGGACGATGACTCCAGCCCAAAGCCCACTGGTCCTGTCCAGCTCAGGGACTGTTGCACCACCGGTTCTACTGAACCTAAAGATTTCACTACTGCTGGTCAGGATCAGTTTTAAGTTTTCAGTGTTGTGGAGAACACACGCCCAGCCTCCCTCTCCCACCTCCTCTACCCAGATCTGTCAGTTCTTTGGCCCCTCCTTCACTGGTGCCCTGCAGTCCCTCGGCTTCGCTGTTAGATTTGTACTGTAAGTCGGCTCTGCCTCTGATCTGCTGGGCACCAGCTCTGCCTTGGTGTGTGAATCCCCTGGCTTCACTTCGGGCCGCCATTCTGTCACTCCACCTTGGCCCATTGACCAGTCGGCTCCACCGGGCTTCTCGTCCCTCCGGCTCCACCTTGTCTCCACCTGGGACCTTCGTCCTCACAGCTGCACCTTGGCTCCTCGTCGCTCCGGCTCCATCTTGGCTCTACCTGGGACCCTCGTCCTCACGACTCCACCTTGGCTCCTCCTCCCTCCAGCTCCACCTGGCTCCCCCGGGACCCTCGTCCTCACGACTCCACCTTGGCTCCTCGTCCCTCCGGCTCCACCTGGGAGCCTCGTCCTCGCGGCTTCACCGGGCTCCTCGTCCCTCAGGCTCCACCTTGGCTCCACCTGGGACCCTCGTCCTCACGACTCCACCTTGGCTCATCGTCCCTCCGGCTCCACCTGGGACCCTCGTCCTCGCGTCTTCACCGGGCTCCTCATCTCTCTGGCAGCACCTTGGCTCCACCTGGGACCCTCGTCCTCACGGCTCCACCTGGGACCCTCGTCCTCGCGTCTTCACCGGGCTCCTCATCCCTCCGCCTCCACCTAAGTCCCTCATCCTCAAGGCTCCACCGAGCTCCTCGTCCTTCTGGCTTCACCTTGGCTCCACCTGGGACCCTCGTCCTCACGGCTTCACCGGGCTCTTTGTCCCTCCGGCTCCACCTTGATTCCACCTGGGACCCTCATCCTCACGGCTTCACCGGGCTCTTTGTCCCTCCGGGTCCACCTTGACTCCACCTGGGATCTTCGTCTTCACAGCTCCACTGAGCTCCTCATCTCTCCGGCTCCACCTTGACTCCACCTGGGACCGTTGTCCTCACGGCTTCACCGGGCTCTTTGTCCCTCCGACTCGACCTTGGCTCCTCGCACCCTCAGCTCCACCTGGTGCCATCGTCCTCACGGCTTCACCTAGGTCAGACATCGATCTGCCTTTGTCAAAACGATCCCCATTAACATGGATCTGCGAAAATGACTAAAAACCCTGTTTTCTGCTGGCAGGCCATTAGATGGCGATGATACACTATAGATTGAACATGTAATACGCATGAGCATGACGTCATCGATTTGCATTTTTGCTGTTTACACAGAGAGCGTTTTCAAAAGTTTGCGTTTTTTAGTCACCCAAAACGCTGTTGTCGTGTAAACGAATGGCCAAAATGTTTTACATTTATAGTTGTAAACGGTGTTGTGTAAACAGCCCCTTAGTTTGCTTGTCTTTGTCCGTATGTTCCCTCAATCATTAGTTGTCATGGTTACTCATTATGTTTCTAATTAGAGCACAACTGTTTTGTATTTAGTTAATTTACCTGTATATTTAAGTCCTTCAGTTATCTCTACTCATGGTCTAGCGTTGAACGTTTTCAGGACATGCTGTTGTTTAGTTTGTTTCCGCTATTCTGTTGAATTAAAAGCTAAGCTATTATTTACTCTAAATCTTTCTCTTCGTCATCCTCTGCGGACCCAATATCCCCAGAAAGCAACATAGTGTCGGCCCAGATCCGGCCCACATTTGGGCTGTGTGCAATTCACGTGTAGCAGATGTGGACCGACACTATGTTTCTGTCTGGACCATGATAAGGTATAAGCTAAATATTATATATATATTTTTTATATTATTGATTTACATATTTCCATACAAAGATTCACAAATTTCCTACTTTTTATTTTTTGCATGTTTTTTTACAAAAACAGATTAAAGCAACAAAAAAAAAAAAAAAAAAAAAAAATCATTGTCAAAACCTCTAATAAATAACATAAAAAACAACGTTAGATAATTGTGACCCCTTTTCTAAGTGAGTCAGTAATAAATCAATAACTAAACAAATCTTTGTAGTCACGTGACTAATCAGGTAATTTAAGCACAAGGTAGGAAGTTTGAAAACTTTCTGTTGGAGACCAAATCAGTCAAATGAACAGATGGATGTGGATTATGTTTTTATGTTTGATTTGAGAAGAAATAAGACAGATGTTTGTCTCTAGAGGAACAGCGTCTCATCCGCAGGTCAGACCAGATGTGTTTTGTTTATCAGCGCTGGTTTGTGGTTTGTTCTGAACTCTTTCTGATTAAATTGTGATTACTTTAGAATTTAAGCCGTTAATCAGGCCTCTGTTCGGTTGATTCCCATTATATATTCAGCTCTTTTTGTACTTGTTTTGTGTGAATCCTGATATCAGTGTGTTTGTGAGGGTCAGGTGCAGAGATGCAGTTGGTTATATTTAAACTCTTATTGTTTAAACTGCATGTAAACGTGTGTATCTGCACATATACTAGCCAACATCAGATCCCATCATTTTAAGTTAACTAGTACAAACATCCTGAAGTTCAGATGAGAGAGATTCAGTTGCCATGGCATGAAACATCACTGTGACGCTGCATGAGACCGCGAAAGACTCTGCTAGAAGTCTTGAAAAATGATTCCCATGTAACTAGAGCTGTCGGTTAAACGGAAAGTAGATTTTAACTTTCTTCATAAATGTATTATTGATGCAAAGTTTAAAAGTGTTGGTGACTGAGAATCCTAAAATTGAGGAAACTAAGTAACGGACAAAATTAGGAAAAAGTAATTTAACTAAAAAAAGAGTAAAGCTATTATTAAACTTAAAATCCTACAAAACAATCCGGTGAGGAAATCATCCAAACTAGAGAACCCTCTGGATGTTAGTGAGGCGCTAGAGGGCGCCAGAGTCACTCTCACAGAATCAGACGCGCTTCAACACTTCTGTAAACAATCTCTCTCTCTCTCTCTCTCTCTCTCTCTCTCTCTCTCTCTCTCTCTCTGTGTGTGTGTGTGTGTGTGTGTGTGTGTGTGTGTGTGTGCGCGCGCGCGCACATGTTTTCATGGTGTGTACGTGTCTCTTTTTGTGACAGGCACCGATGTATGATACAATGCACTCTTCTCTTTCACCTAAGAAAGACTGAAGGTGTGTATAATTGTCCACGAAGGTGTTCATGAATCAGTAGAGCTCACTCTTCACTGCCAATAAGGAATAAAAGGAAAAGGTTCTGTTACTAATATTACTAATTCTGTAAATATCAATATTTTTTGATGAGTGTTATCTGGTCTGTGAGAGGAAAAGAAAGAATGAGTGAATCTGACAACTTTTGCATCACAAATCAGTGTAATGGTGGATTGAAACAGGATTTTTTTATTGCAAGGCTATATTGGATGGTTGTGGTTTGCTATTGGTGGATCTGATGTAAGTGACAGGTGGCCCCGCCCTCTCGCCAGTAAACGCATCATCAGAGCCTCAGACGCCTGCTCATCGAGTCTGTGCTTCTCTGTTGTGGATCATTCGTCTGACAGCGGCATGTTAATGAAGTCTTATAAACTATAATTATCACTTGCTGAGATGAATAGATGAATTTTACTAACCCTTTCATCCTGTTAATAGATGATTTGAGCTTTGATACTAAAATCGTTACAATATAGGCTACAGAAAGAGGCCATATTACGCCCTTTAATAGTCTTGATGTAGTTTCGGGCTCTACTAGAACAGGTTTTCCTGCTTGAATGTTGATTATTTTCCTCATATTCTCCATTGTTGCGGCTCCTCTCTTCCCAGTCTGTCAGTAACGCTCTGTTTACTTCCTGTCTCTATGAAGCCCCTCCTCCTGAAAAGCACACTGTGCTCTGATTGGTCGGCTGGAGCAGTGTGTTGTGATTGGTCGTGTTTGGGAAATGTCCCGCCCCTTACCATAACCGCCAGTTTAACACACTACTAACTAACTCAACCAGGCCCCGCCCCTTTATTATGGGCATGAATTATTATAAAGAGAAATATTGTGACGTGTTTGTTCCCGGAAGAAACTCAAGACTACAATGGAGGCGTTTCAGGAGTTCAGAAACACTGACACTGATATAGAGAAGAACTGGAGCTTCTTCATGCTTCATGAACATTGGAAAAAGAGGAACAGATGCTCTTTAATTCCCTGCTTGTGAATCAGAAACCATTAAACTCCGCTAGTAAGGGTCAGCTTGAGGATGTCAGGCTGATGATTTTACCGCGGTAAGTGCTGTCAGAGTTCTGGTTTTAACACCGATGTGCCACTCTGTCCTGTTTCATGTGAGTAAACGGATCAATATCATTCATTTCAGTCCTCGCTTGTGTCTGTTTACCGCAGCCTGATTGTCCACCAGGAAATATCGATGAACGGTTTAATATAAATGCAGTTATGGATTCATACCTCTGCTTGATAACACACGTCTGGTCAGTGGCAGTGCAGTGACTCTTATTACTTACTGCTGGTTTATGCTTTATGATTCGTTCAGTGTTTGATGGCGGCCACCTTCGACTGCAGAGATGAGTCGAGATCGAGAAGTACATGTGTTTAATCTGGAGTGTGTGTGAGTGTGTGTGAGTGTGTGTGTGAGCGGTGGATTGTTACACAGGTAAAGTTCTCGAACTGAAACTCACGGCGATCAATTTCACGAGTCAGTCTGAAGGTCTCGGTGTGACTGAACTCCTGTAATCAAGCTGAGATCCAATAAATCACTGCAAACTGGAATCAGACTGTCATAATTGTTTAGTCTGAATGATTATGTAATTGATCTGTTGTGTTTGGTGTCAAAAGCACTCAGTGAACATGTTTATTGAAGAGCATCAGAGAGAGAATCAGCAAACCTGCAGCGTTTATGATCATCTACTGCAAGGAGAGATCTGAGAAGTCAAACATTAATAGTGCACATGATGATTGTTTCTGTGGATCTTCATGTTCAGTATTCTGAAGGATGCTGTGTGACTGAAGTTTAAGACAAATCACTTGAGCTATAGTGCATAAATCATACAGATTACAATATGATTCTTTTGTTATTTTTGAGGCTTCATATGAAACGCACAACGATTCTTCAGAATTTATCCATATAAGAAAAATAAGACCTGTGATTCGAGTTTGTAACGACATGAGGAAGAATAAACCGTGACATTTTAATTTAAGCCATAACTAATAATTATTTTCCAAAGAATATATCGGAGGGCATTAGTCTTTTTCTCTATGTCCTTAATATTAAAATAACTGTTACGCGCTTCTGACGCGCACCAGAAATGCTAAATGCGGATCGGGATCTGGATCTGGATCTGGATCTGGATCGGGATGTGCACCCAGGGTTGCTGGAGGTGGGGGTGCTGCACCAAATGTTTTCACAGCATTGTAAATGCAGCAAATTATTGTTCACTTAAATGTATTCATTTTTTATAGTAATGTAATAAATACTTTAAGTGGGCTATTTCAAGAGTGTTAGGCCTATTTATATGTTAAATTATGTTGTTTTTTAAAACATACGCGCAGAGTGTGACGTCATATTGCGTCATATACTCCTGAGCGCAACACCACCGTCAGTGTTGTGTTGTGTGTGTGTGTGTGTGTGTGTGTGTGTGAGGCACTAAGCAGTTTTTTGTGTTAATTTCTATGTACTGTCGCTGTGAATGCTCTTTTATTGTGTATGACAGTGTAAACAACCCAATAACTTTTTTTTATTTAAAGGCTTAATTTATGTCCCATAGACCGATCCGTTGCATTACGATTGAAAGCAATATCAATAATGTGATTTCAATGTCAAAAATGTGATGTGCATTCATGTTCGTGTGTGTGTGTGCTGTTTTTTTTTTAGTGTTCTCACTGATACGCTCGTTGTGTTTCGCGAAGTTTTGACGAGTTTTATAGACTTGATATTGTTTCTTATTCAAAAGTGGTGACCCCCCCCCCACTATAAATAAATAAATAAATACGGCACCCCCCAGGTAAACCATCTCCCGCGCCCCTGTGTGCACCACCACACCAGAAATGCGGTCTAGGTAGGAAGCACGCTAGGTTTTGAGACGATCACATGTTCTTGAGCTTCGGGATCGGGATGTGCACACCGTCTCGCTCTCACCGAATCACCGGGAACCACGCGCGCTCAGGTGATGCAACAGCCTCGGAACCCACGCGAGACACTCGCACTGTGACTGTGTTCCTGCGTGTTCAGGAACGCGTGGAGATGATGGAGGAGCGTTCGGCGAGCCTCGGTGTCTTTCTCACGGATTCGAGGAGAAATCATTCCTGAATCCAGAATCCAACCGAGCTTCAGTCAGAACAGATTCCCGCAGATCAGGATGAGGAGTGTGTGGAAGAACTGAAGCCCGTTTCAGGATTTGTCATGTGGATTTGAGTGTCCTGGAGGGATTTCACGCGTTTGAACACCCTGGAGCGCGACAGAGTCGATCGTTATTCTGTGAGAGACTCGTTCAGGATCATCTCGACACATCAAACTTTAATGACACAAATAAAGGTGAGTTCAGGACTCAAACTTTTCCATTCATCTGATCGCAGACACACACTGCATGAATGAACACACCGATGATATATGGCGCACAGAACGAGTCCAAACCCCAAATCTCTCTTACACTCACATATGTGTAAACACATGCATATACATATGTTAACATGGTCACGTGACTTTAAGGATGCGAATATGGACATATGCTGTGTTCTCTGTATGTATGTTATTTTATTTTTTTAATTAAACTATGCATAGGCTACATTCATAATTAGTAACCCGTTATTTATTTATTTTTCGGGTTTTTTGGGGGGTTTGCCTATATTTGAGAGGGCTAGAAGCCTAAATGTCCATGCATTAAATCTACTTTCAGATCCATCGATCGGAAACATGAATGAGGATCGTTTCATAAGTTTTAAATCGAATGCATCCTCTTCATTCCCACCTGGTCATCCCACTGATTATTGATGAACTGCTTTATTAATAAGCAGACTCCGGTAGACAGTGTAAGATGGTGATAGAATGATTTTCTGTAGTGGTCGTGTACAGTAATCTGCAGAACTCAGAGATGTGTTATTGTTTTATTTATAGCGCGCGGAGACAGGTGCGCGCTCCCGTGGCTGTCAGGGCGTCTCTGTGCACGCGCTCCCTGTAATGCACGAGAGATTATCGCGCATTTACTAACAGTGAACAGTTGTATTTTTTTACCAAAAAATGTTAATGCATTAACTCATGTTAGCAAACTGTAGCTTATTGTAAAGTGTTAAAGTGTTAAATATCTTCTTTGACTGTGGAAGTAAGTGAAACACATGTTAACCCTTCAGACCTTCAGGAAAACAAATATTATTTCTGTAACGCTTTATGACACATTTTCTTGTGAACAACATTATAACAGATCATTAGCTGGGAAGTTAAACGTCAGTTTGTCTGTTTTCTGAGTTTGGATTCGAGAGCTTTTGAGAAGCTTGTCAGTGATTTGCATTCATAGAGTCGAGAGTAGAAGCTCTTCATCTTCCTCTTCCTCAGCATGATTAGATGAAGAGCTTCACCTTTCATTGACGTGTGTGTTCAGGCTTCAATAACACACACTCCGCTTTATTAATGTGTGTGTTTTCAGCAACAAGAGCGGTTGGAAAAGCAGCGGTTGATTGTGATGTCGACACACACACACACACACACACACACACACACACACACACACACACACACACACACACACACACACACACACACACACACACACACACACACACACACACACACACATTCAGTGGTGTTGATTTTTGAATCCTGAAGGATTGATACATGGTCGAGTACAACTTGTTCCTGAATTCAATCCCAGATTCCATCACCAGTTTTCCTGGATAACACACACTTCTGTCTGCTGTTGTGGAGAGGCGACACACACTCACTCAATGCGTTTTAGTCAAACATGTTTTTATAGTCACGTCTGAAACCAACACACAGTAACAAGCTTTTCAAAGAAGAAACAAGGATGTGTGATTATTGATGACCATCAGTTTACTCTGATGTAGAATGTGTGTGTGAGAGTGTGTGTAAGAGTATGTGAATGTTAGTGTGTGTGTGTGTGTGTGTGTGTGTGTGTGAATGTTTGTGTGAAAGTTAGTGTGTGTGTGTGTGTGTGTGTGTGTGTGTGTGTCTGAGTGTGTGTGAGAGCGTGTGTGTGTGTGTGTGTGTGTGTGTGTGTGAATGTTTGTGTGAAAGTTAGTGTGTGTGTGTGTGTGTGTCTGAGTGTGTGTGAGAGCGTGTGTGTGTGTGTGTGTGTGTTCCAGAAGAAGGTCTGAGCGTGAGTTATTAGGTCTATCGATCCACTTGGGCTTCAAACCCACAACAGCAGATCACCAACATCTCAAACGCAGACACACTGAAGCTCTTCATCATCATATTCTGGGGAAAAGGCAAACGATTGCTGTTCAATTAGTATGTTTTCACCAGTCACAGACCAGCATCCCCACTGGACCAATCAACATCCAGAGATCATGAGAAAGAGATCATGTGACGCCCACACCAAATGCAGAACTGATGAACACTTGCAGTATATGTATAATGTCAAGATTAAGAGAGAAGAAACATTAGTAACATTTTATAATAAAGGGCCAGATTTACTAAACAGGGCAAACACACACACACACACACACACACACACACACACACACACACACACACACACACACACACACACTCTCTTTTCACTTTTAATGGTTTCTTCTCATTAAACTGGTATGCTGATTGCATGGAGGAGCAAAGCGGTGTGTTACGGGTCAGAGTCTCTCTCTCTCTCTCTCTCTCTCTCTCTCTCTGCTTTAAGCTCATGTCGGGTCAGTAAGTCTTCTGCGAGTGCTGTGAGTTATGATTGCATTAATATTGGATCAGCGACGGCTCTGGTTTAGTTCTCCAGCACTGGACTGAACTCGTCCAGTTATTAAAGCCAGCATTAAGGCCATAAAGTGGTAAAAAAATTGTATTTACTGTATAACGCTAGATATGGACTAGTGTCTGTGACGAACTGAATCAATTCTCTGACTAACTGAATCAATTCTCTGACGAACTGAATCAATTCTCTGACGAACTGAATCAATTCTGTCACTAACTGAATCAATTCTCTGACTAACTGAATCAATTCTCTGACGAACTGAATCAATTCTGTCACTAACTGAATCGATTCTCTGACTAACTGAATCAATTCTCTGACAAACTGAATCAATTCTCTGACAAACTGAATCAATTCTGTCACTAACTGAATCAATTCTCTGACTAACTGAATCAATTCTCTGACGAACTGAATCAATTCTCTGACGAACTGAATCAATTCTGTCACTAACTGAATCGATTCTCTGACTAACTGAATCAATTCTCTGACAAACTGAATCAATTCTCTGACAAACTGAATCAATTCTGTCACTAACTGAATCAATTCTCTGACTAACTGAATCAATTCTCTGACGAACTGAATCAATTCTGTCACTAACTGAATCGATTCTCTGACTAACTGAATCAATTCTCTGACTAACTGAATCAATTCCGAACGAGACTATTTTATATGGAGCATGTGAACGACCTATAAATGTTATTTTACTATCTAAAAAACAGAAGCAGCACGTTTTGCATTGGGTTGGGGGCGGGGCAAACTTCACGCAGTGATTGACAGGGCGGGGGTGGGCACGTGATCGGCTCAGAATGCATTTTTAAATTGCACATTGAATTTTGCTACATTCATTGCGTGTCACTTAATGGAAATGCAATCGCAAGTGTCTTAACTGTGAGTGTAAATGCAATTAAGAATAACATTTAAATTAAAATTTTGCTACAGGTTTTGCTTGAACATGTTAATCATATCTAATCATTTCTGTAATACATTTTAATAAACATTTTGCAACTTATAAAGCGTTAAAATATGTATTCAATTTAATACTTGTAAAAATTGAATTTTCATTTTGCACCAAACGTTGCACAAATGGTATGGGAAAATTAAAATTGAAATACAGAAATGCATTGCCATTTTACATATTGCATTTCAAATTGAAATTTGCTACCCATAAGCTTCCATAGAATTCTGTGTCTAAATGAATCATATTGAATGAATCAAATTATGACCATAATGTTATAATGAAGTATAATAAACCTCTGTTGTGCAGGACTTTGTTCGACAAAACAATACTATTAAAATGAAAAGCAATGTTCTGTTGTAACAGAGTTATGTATTACAGTTTTAAAAGATTGATTAAATTGTTTAAGTATATGAATTCATTTGATTTAGACATGCTTTTGGATGATTCAAATATAATTAACCCTTTAAAACTGTATCCTGGAAGCTTGTTTCTGCCACGGAATCAAAATAAAAAAGGAAATTGTGACTTTATTTAAAAATTCTGACTTTTTTTTCCCTCAATTGTAATATATATAATTTGTTGGTTAATTTAATGTTCATTTGAACTTGGAAATGATTGTTTTAGGATTTTGGTAAAAGTGAGTAAATGACTGTCGTTGATGTCGACCATCTTTTGGTTGCTCTTTTAATTCATTTACATTTCTTCATTTAGCCGATGACTCTCGTTCAAACTCTAATTGTTATTCTGATTATTTCATTTGTAATGAAAAATTGTGCATTAAATTAGAGAAGAATGCATAATCATACACTGATGGACCCGCTGATTGATTATGAATATAAAACACAGTCTAGACGATGATGATGGATTTAGTTGTGTTGTCCTGATTGGACAGATGTGTGTGTCGTGTCTCTCGGTTTAGTTGTGTTGTCCTGATTGGACAGATGTGTGTGTCGTGTCTCTCGGTTTAGTTGTGTTGTCCTGATTGGACGGATGTGTGTGTCTCTCGGTTTAGTTGTGTTGTCCTGATTGGACAGATGTGTGTGTCGTGTCTCTCGGTTTAGTTGTATTGTCCTGATTGGACAGATGTGTGTGTCGCGTGTCTCTCGGTTTAGTTGTGTTGTCCTGATTGGACAGATGTGTGTGTCGTGTCTCTCGGTTTAGTTGTGTTGTCCTGATTGGACGGATGTGTGTGTCTCTCGGTTTAGTTGTGTTGTCCTGATTGGACAGATGTGTGTGTCGCGTGTCTCTCGGTTTAGTTGTGTTGTCCTGATTGGACAGATGTGTGTGTCGCGTGTCTCTCGGTTTAGTTGTGTTGTCCTGATTGGACAGATGTGTGTGTCGTGTCTCTCGGTTTAGTTGTGTTGTCCTGATTGGACAGATGTGTGTGTCGTGTCTCTCGGTTTAGTTGT
>CM038631.1:40923854-40933854 GCA_021554675.1 Leuciscus idus
TACTAACGTAACCTCCGTTCTCTCTAGAGAGGAAACGAGTACTGCGTAAATCTTACGCTAGGGGAAAATCTCTTTTCCGCGAGATACTGAAGCCAAAAAATTATCCTTAATTTTGAAATAATGTAAAACGCGTTGCGGCAGCATGCAGACATAGGCGAGACAGCTTGCGCGCCTATTGGCTGCCCTGCGGCAACTGCAGCAGCCTATCGATAAGGCCCTATCGTGACGTCAGTACCAATGGGGGCGCTTCGCGCCCAATACGTCACGTCCCGCCGAAACGGGCGTGGCCTGGGGCTATAAATATAGCATCGAAAGGCTAGCTTACCGGTTTTTCATCGCCGGAGCGAACCGGAGCGTGCGCAGGCACGGCAAGATACGCAGTACTCGTTTCCTCTCTAGAGAGAACGGAGGTTACGTTAGTAACCGAGTACGTTCTCTTACGAGAGGTACTCTCGTACTGCGTAAATCTTACGCTAGGGGAAACAGTGTAAAACGCCGTGCATGCTAAGATCCAGCACCAAAGTCCCAAGGGCAAGTGCCCGGGCTCATGTAGTACATGATCATAAGTGACTCACAGAGAGCCCAGGAAGAGTGGCTAGAATAGCATCATTCCTATAATGTAGCATCCTATAAGAAACAGTTATAGTGATGGTATTTTATTCAGTCAGGGCGACCCCGGCCTGGACTGATGAATATAGTGGGTCTTACACACTGCCCATAGAGCTGCGCGATCTAAAACGAGCGTTGCTCAAGCCATTTCGGTATTCTGGGCCGGACGCACTCGGGGCAGACAGTACCGATTTTTAGACTGAAAGCAGCTTAGCTTGCAGAGCGGGAACCTCTAGGTTATAAAACCTTATAAATGTAGACGGGGAGGCCCAGCCTGCCGCCATACAGATATCTTGCAAGGCAATCCCACTAGACCAAGCCCACGACGAGGCCACGCCTCTCGTGGAGTGCGCTCTGACACCTAATGGGCACTGCAAGCCCTTAGAGGTGTAAGCCAGCGCTATAGCATCGACTATCCATCTGGATAGACTCTGTTTCGACACGGCGAGTCCCTTAGAACGTCCGTAGAGTGAAACAAAGAGCTGCTCCGTCTGTCTGAAAACAGACGTGCGGGACACATAAGCCCTTAACGCCCTGACCGGGCAAAGGAAGCTGGTGTCCTTCTCCTCGTTAGAGACCGGCAGGGCAGACAGGGAAATCACCTGGGCCCTGAACGGTGTGTTGAGGGATTTAGGGACGTACCCGTGCCTCGGTTTGAGTATGACTTTCGAGTCATTTGGCCCAAACTCCATACACGTCGCGCTCACTGAGAGCGCTTGTAAGTCCCCTATGCGCTTCACTGAAGCGAGAGCCAGAAGAAACACCGTTTTGAAAGACAAGTGTTTGATATCTATTGATTGGATTGGCTCAAATGGGGCACCCTTCATGGCCTCCAAGACCGTAGAAAGGTCCCATATGGGGACTGAGGGAGGTCTGGGAGGATTTAACCTCTTAGCTCCTCTAAGGAACCGAATGACCAGATCGTTCCTTCCTAGTGACTGACCAAGCGTTGGTTTAGAAAACGCTGCTATAGCCGCCACATAGACTTTGAGCGTGGATGGGGCTCTGCCTTCATCCAGTAGCTCTTGTAGGAAGGAGAGAACCTCCGTCACTCCACAGTCCAGGGGTGAAAAGCCGCGTGCTGTGCACCAGCTGGAGAACACTGACCATTTTGAGGAATAGAGCCGTCTCGTAGAGGGAGCTCTAGCCTGCATGATCGTGTTTAACACTCCCTCTGGGAGGTCAGAGGGTACCCGTTGATGGCCCACGCATGTAGGGACCAAAGCTCCGGGCGAGGATGCCAGATCGAGCCCCTGGCTTGAGAGAGGAGGTCCCTCCTCACTGGTATTGGCCATGGGGCAGCGCTCGTCAGCTGCATAAGAACTGGGAACCAAGAACGGAGCCACCAGTAGCACTGAGCATCTGCTTTCCCTGATCCGCTCTAATACCTGAGGTAGGAGCGCGATGGGGGGAAAAGCATAGAGCGGGCAGCGGGGCCAGACGTGGGCCAGCGCATCCTTGCTCTTGGAGAAAAATTCCGGGCAGTGAGCGTTTTCTTGAGACGCAAACAGGTCTATCTTTGCCCTGCCGAATGTCTGCCACAGCAGTTGGACTGTCTGCGGATGCAGTGACCATTCTCCTGCTGGAACATTGTTCCTGGACAGTCTGTCTGGTCCCACATTCAGGTGGCCAGGCACATGCGCTGCTCTGAGCGAGCGCAAATTGTGCTGAGCCCATACCAGGAGGCGTTTCGCTAACCTGTACAGGTTTCGGGATGTGATGCCTCCCTGGCGATTTATGTAGGCTACCACTGACATGTTGTCCGAACGGACCAAGACGTGGTGTCCTGCTATTTGGGGACGAAAGCGCCTCAGCGCGTTGTCGACTGCCATCATTTCTAGGCAGTTTATGTGCAGAAGCTTTTCCCGTTCTGACCACTGGCCGAAAAACGGTCTGCCCTCGAGCAGTGCTCCCCATCCCGAGGTGGAGGCGTCCGTGGACACCACCTTCACACTCGAGGAAGTCCCCAGGCTTACACCTGACTGGTACCAGTCGGTCGCTCTCCAGGGTATCAGTGCTGAGACGCATTTTTGATCGACCTTGAGGCGAAAGAGACCTGAAGTCCACGCTCGACGCGGTACTCGCGCTTGTAGCCAGAACTGCAGTGGGCGTATGCGAAGCAGACCCAGCTGGAGAACTGTAGATGCTGCTGCCATGAGACCGAGCATCCTTTGAAACTTCTTTAGCGGGACTATAGTGCCGCGGCGGAAGGTTTCTGTCATGCGCTGAATAGTCAATCTGCGCTGTAGCGATATTTGAGCTGTCATTGACAGCGAGTCCAGTTCTGTGCCCAGAAAAGATATTCTCTGACTGGGAGACAGTGAACTTTTTGCCCAGTTGACTTTGAGACCCAGATTCTCGAGATGTTCGAGTAAAATGGTTCTGTGTTCTATGAGCTCTGTATGTGACTGAGCTAGAACCAGCCAATCGTCCAAGTAGTTCAAAACTCGCATTCCCCGAAGTTTCAGGGGAGCGAGGGCTGCGTCCATGCACATCGTGAATGTACGGGGTGCTAGGGACAGGCCAAACGGTAGGACTGTGTATTGATAAGCCTGGCCCTCGAAGGCGAATCTCAAAAATCGCCTGTGACGTGACGCTATTTGTATTTGGAAATACGCGTCTTTCAGATCTATTGACACAAACCAGTCCCCGTGGCGAATTTGCGCGAGGATTTTCTTGGTTGTGAGCATTCTGAACCGGCGTTTTGAAAGCGCTTCGTTCAGTTGTCTTAGATCTAGAATGGGTCTGAGACCCCCGTCTTTTTTCGGAACCAGAAAATATCTGCTGTATAGCCCCCCTTCGCTCTGAGCTTGAGATAAAGGCTCTATTGCCCCTTTGCTCAACAGTTTCGCAATTTCGGTACGAAGTACATTTGCTACTTCCTTTTCTACCGTGGTTTCGATTCGCGCCGCACAACGGCGGGGACGTCGAGCGAACTGTAGCGAATAGCCTCTTTCTATAATGTTCAGCACCCATTCTGATACACCGGGAAGCTTTGCCCACGCATTTGCATGCATAGCTAAGGGTTGAATGAGATCGGAGCTCTGGCCGTGACATAGTGGCGGCCGGGGAGCTTTGGTATGCTGTATTATAGACACCGCATTTGCAGCGCTCGAGGCGGGGAGTGTGTTGATCACAGCGGGCGGTTCGCCCGCACTCGGCTCTCTTACGGCAGGTAGCTGAGAGACGGCGAGCGTGGGGGAAACCGAGGGATTCGTCATGTCTGTGAGTGAATGTGGGCGCAGGACAGCGGGCACATTTGCACTGAACACACCGTCGGCCTGAGTCGGCTGTATGTGTGTTGGTTTCGTTTTTACAGAAACCGAGAGACATGCAGTGTGTAGTGTTTGTGGGCACTGGGATGTGGGCACGCTCACTACATTCTGTGCGCAATCGACATGAGTCGATTTTATGTGCGCGAGCCCTGTGGGGCGGGCTGTGTCTGTGTGTAGGAATGGGCACTGGGCAGTGGGCATTTTTACTACACTCATAACACCGTTGGCCGTGGCCGGAATACCAGAAAATACACTCTTTACAGGATTTACCTGGGTCGCCGTGAAAACGGCGTTTGTGTACAGGCAAGCGGGTAATGTAACCGACTTGTTTACTGTAGAGTACACTGGAACAGTCGCATGTAATGGAACTGGACGAGCGAGAAATTTTGGTGGAAGCCCGGCCGCAGCGGGGCTTAAACACCGTCGTTTTCCTAAGCTGGCTAGGGCTTTCGGAGAAGGTTAGCTTGGAAGATCTGGAGAGTGGCCATAGTGTGTAGCGCTGATGCAGCCTGCCCAGCGGCGGTGTAAGCGCGACTGTGCAGGGTAGAAGTAGCGCGGCAGGCTTTTGATGGTAGCGCCGTCTTAGTCCGCCGTCCAGCAGAGGGCGGGCAAAGATGGGCTGCTACTGCCTCCTCCACCAGAGGAAGAGCGAGGTATCCTCTGTCTTTGGCACCGTCCACCACGGAGAATGCCGCTGAAGCAGAGGAGCGCAGCCTGGCTGAGAAAGGGGCGCTCCAAGACTTTGCCAGTTCTTCGTGAAGCTCAGGAAGAAACGGGGCGGGTCTTGAGGGCGTAGAAACGCGGTCCCCTTGCAGGAAACAACCGTCCAGACGGTTGCGTGTAGGCTCGGCGGGCGCGGACCACTCGAGGCCGAGGCTCTCTGTGGCCTGTGTGAGCAGACGCATCAGCTCAGCTTCAATACTGGCCCGTTTTCCTGACGACTCGCGGGCAGAAGAAGGGGGGAGGTCCACAGAGCTCGCCCAATCTTCGCTGCCTGAAGCCAGGATAGAGCAGTTGTCCTCCTCGAAAACTGTCGCTTCTTCTTCGTCATCTCCGGCGGAAGCGGCGGCCAACGGCGGCCACTGTCCGGGAGTGAGAGACTCAAGTGAAGCAGACGGCGAAGCTGGCGGGCGAACCGGCGAGCTTTTCTCGGTGGGAGGAGGCTCAGGGATCCGCTGAGCACGGCGCTTCTTACGGCGCGGCGTCACAGCGGGAAATGCAGGCTCGTGGAAGGTTGCCATGCGAGTCCTCAGAGTCGCCATCGGCATAAGCTCGCAGTGAGGGCATCCGCCGTCGGCGAGCGCTAGAGCTGCATGTCCTTCACCCAGGCAGGAAACGCAGATGACATGGCGGTCCCCGTCGCTGAGTGGGGCTCGGCACGAGCCACAGGATGGACGAGACATCTTAAAAAAGACGCTCTGCTCTTTTAGTGAAGGAGTGTGAGTCGCGGCGGCGAACACACACTAGCAATGAAAAGGATATGACGCCGGATAGCGTAGCAGGAACGGCGGTTGAAGGCGGCGCGGCCAGCGACTCCAGGTACCGTACTCGTCCCGCTGAAAGGCTTTTTCCACGGCGCGGCTTCTTCTCTCTGGATCCAGCGATGCGTGAGCTCCGCTGAAGGGATGAAAAATCGGTAAGCTAGCCTTTCGATGCTATATTTATAGCCCCAGGCCACGCCCGTTTCGGCGGGACGTGACGTATTGGGCGCGAAGCGCCCCCATTGGTACTGACGTCACGATAGGGCCTTATCGATAGGCTGCTGCAGTTGCCGCAGGGCAGCCAATAGGCGCGCAAGCTGTCTCGCCTATGTCTGCATGCTGCCGCAACGCGTTTTACATTATTTCAAAATTAAGGATAATTTTTTGGCTTCAGTATCTCGCGGAAAAGAGATTTTCCCCTAGCATAAGATTTACGCAGTACGAGAGTACCTCTCGTAAGAGAACTTCCATTTTGTTGGTGAAATGATGGGTTAGTGTGACGTTGTTCCAGAGAGGCGTTGCGTGTTTTAAGTGAAGCGATGTGGAGCTTCTGCCCGACAGTGGAAACGCAGCAGATTTTGGGCACGGTGCTACTGGCCCGAGGATATTAGCCTGGCACGGCCGTTTAAAGCCCTGGCTCGCACTGGCCCGCACTGGCCCGACAGTGGAAACGTGGCTAATGCCTACAACTAACGCAACGATTAAGTGATGCACCATCTTGACAGGATTGAAAACGTGGAAAATGATGAGCTTACAGATCCGGCAGACAAGTGTGCGCATGTCACAAAATGATTTCGATTGAAAGCGTCAGCACATGTAAACACCAGATCGGTTTAGATAACATCCCATGTAAACAGTCAACCGGAATCCGTCAATCAGAACGATCTTAATCAGAATAGCAAAAAAGTGTGCATGTAAACGGGGCTAGTGACGTAAGTGTACGCTGAAATAAAGTCTTTCACCTCAGAAAAACAGACTTTCCTGTCCTGTCAGCCGTTACTGTGCTCGTAGCGCATACTCTTCTATTGCACGCGCAAATGCGGCGGCGCGCTGTGTATCGCCTCACTGTATATAAAGTGCAAAAGAAACTACGAGCATGCAACGTTGTTACGTTGTAAATTACACGAAATAAAAGTAAAATACCAATAAATCACGTTACTGGTACGTCGTGTGTTAGCTGAGAAGGATTTGCATGCAGGGATGATTTTCATTCTATTCACCAGGAGCAGTTTCCATGTTTCATGCTGTTCTTGTTAGTATTGTGTATTCACCATGGTAACTGTCGTTTCCATATTAACCCCAAAATGCCACTTTATTTTCACTTTGAGTTATTTATTTTAATTTTTAAATGACTGTAGTGGCTCATACCAACATTGTATTAACAAAAACTAGTTTGGGACTGCTATTTAATAGCTTTAGCATAGGCCCTAATGTTTATTTATTAGTAGGCCTAGTCTTTACTATTAGTCATATTCTTACAATTTATGTGTATGTTAAGTAAGGGGGGACAGTACTTGTGTGTGTGTAATTATTTTTTTTGTGTAAACATGTATTATAATATGCCTATATATATATATCTACAGTGGGGAGAACAAGTATTTGATACACTGCCGATTTTGCAGGTTTTCCCACTTACAAAGCATGCAGAAGTCTGTAATGTTTATCATAGGTACTCTTCCACTGTGAGTGACAGAATCTAAAACAAAAATCAAGAAAATCACATTGTATGAGTTTTAAATAATTAATTTGCATTTTATTGCATGACATAAGTATTTGATCACCTACCAACCAGTAAGAATTCCGGCTCTCACAGACCTCTTAGTTTTTCTTTAAGAAGCCCTCCTGTTCTCCACTCATTACCTGTATTAACTGCACCTGTTTGAACTTGTTACCTGTATAAAAGACACACACTCAATCAAACAGACTCTAACCTCTCCACAATGGCCAAGACCAGAGAGCGGTGTAAGGACATCAGGGATACAACTGTAGACCT
The DNA here is from genome assembly GCA_021554675.1 of Leuciscus idus. Classification (NCBI taxonomy): domain Eukaryota; kingdom Metazoa; phylum Chordata; class Actinopteri; order Cypriniformes; family Leuciscidae; genus Leuciscus; species Leuciscus idus. Next base: position 40,931,213 of record CM038631.1, read on the forward strand.
GCACAAGGCTGGGATGGGCTACAGGACAATAGGCAAGTAGCTTGGTGAGAAGGCAACAACTGTTGGCACAATTATTAGAAAATGGAAGAAGTTCAAGATGACGGCCAATCTCCCTCGGTCTGGGGCACCATGCAAGATCTCACCTCGTGGGGCATCAATGATCATGAGGAAGGTGAGGGATCAGCCCAGAACTACACGGCAGGACCTGGTCAATGACCTGAAGAGAGCTGGGACCACAGTCTCAAAGAAAACCATTAAGTTCTGCTTTTCTGATGTATCAAATACTTATGTCATGCAATAAAATGCCAATTAATTACTTAAAAATCATACAATGTGATTTTCTGGATTTTTGTTTTAGATTCCGTCACTCACAGTTGAAGTGTACCTATGATAAACATTACAGACTTCTACATGCTTTGTAAGTGGGAAAACCTGCAAAATCGGCAGTGTATCAAATACTTGTTCTCCCCACTGTATATATATATATATATATATTCAATGTAAATTCTGATAATCATAATTAATAATCGCAATTACAATTTCAAGTGAATAATTGGCAAAATCGTGCAGCCCTAAGTGAGTGTGTGTGTGAGTGTGTGTGAGAGTGTGTGTGTGTGTGTGTGTGTGTGTGTGTGTGTATCAGTGTGTGCGTGAGTGGGAGTAAAGTGAGTTTGTGTGTGTGTGTGTGTGTGTGTAGCGTCTTGTTGCAGTGCTGCAGCAGCATCTGGAGGTTTGCCACTCTATTAAATGACTTGGAGACACAGAGAGTCTGTGTGTGTGTGTGTGTGTGTGTGTGTGTGTATTGTAACAGGAGATAATAAAATACGATAAAATGAGTTTTCCTCTTTTACCCAGAGGCTGAATCTCTGTACACACTTCCAAGAGTCTATGTGTTTTTGTGAGGTGTGTGTGTGTGTGTTGGGGTCTGTGTTCAACTAAATGGCTTTTATTCACATATTTCACATAATGCACCATTATGTAGTGAAAGTGGTAATGAAAGTGAGATTGCATGTGTGTGTGTGTGTGTGTGTGTGTGTGTGTCCGTGCATTATTTCATGTTGAAGACTGAATCCATGAACCCAAACATCATGAACAATATGACAACACCAGCATGCGTTATCATAATTCTTCCTGACACTGAAATAGTATATCAGGTCTCTGTATTTTTTTAATGGTGTTTATTAAAGGGTGAGTTCACGCAAAAATAAAAATTCTATCAAAAACTCCAACGTCTGCTCTCGTGTCAACTCAACACAACTCAACTCAACTCAACTCAACTCAACACAACACAACACAACACAACACAACACACAACACAACACAACACAACACAACACAACACAAACTACACAACTCAACACAACACAACACAACTCAACACAACACAACACAAACTACACAACACAACACAACACAAACTACACAACACAACACAACACAACACAAACTACACAACACAACACAACACACAACACAAACTACACAACTCAACACAACACAACTCAACACAACACAACACAAACTACATAACACAACTCAACTCAACTCAACACAACACAACACAACACAACACAAACTACACAACACAACTCAACACAACACAACTCAACACAACACAACACAACACAACACAAACTACATAACACAACTCAGCACAACTCAACACAACACAACACAACCACAACACAACTCAACTCAACTCAACTCAACTCAACTCAACACAACTCAACACAACTCAACTCAACACAACTCAACTCAACACAACACAACACAACTCAACACAACACAACACAACACAACACAAACACAAACACAAACAACACAACTCAACACAACACAACACAACACAAACACAAACACAAACAACACAACTCAACACAACACAACACAACACAACACAACACAACACAAGACAACACAACACAAACACAAACACAAACAACACAACTCAACACAACACAACACAACACAACACAAGACAACACAACACAACACAAGACAACTCAACTCAACTCAACACAACACAACACAACACAACACAACACAACACAAGACAAGACAACTCAACACAACACAACACAAGACAAGACAACTCAACTCAACTCAACTCAAGACAAGACAACTCAACTCAACTCAACACAACACAACACAACACAACACAACACAACACAAGACAAGACAACTCAACACAACACAACACAAGACAACTCAACTCAACACAACACAACACAACACAAGACAACTCAACTCAACTCAACTCAAGACAAGACAAGACAAGACAAGACAACTCAACTCAACGAGGGAGAGTAATTAATGACAGAAGTTGAATTTTTGGGTGAACTAACCCTTTAAAGCGATCTATATGTGATGTTCATATCTCATAGTTGAGTTCATATATCTGGTGTGCGCTGTGGTTTATTCTGTGATCATCATGTCGCTCAGAGACGCTGTGAAGTGAACGAGACACTGACACTGATCCTGCACATTCACTGCTGCATCTCTTGTGTAATTGGCCAGATGTTGTATTATTTGCTTTCGTATGCATGTGTAAATATGATCAAGCTCTCAGTTAACTCTAATTATCCTGCAGAGAGGACTGTGGTGAAGATCAGTTTCACAACATGTGTAGAAGTGGATGTCTG
>CM038631.1:40938854-40946354 GCA_021554675.1 Leuciscus idus
CAACTGGTCAAGCAGTGTTCCAAGTGTTCTGCTTGGTTCATTCTGAGTGTTTCGATTGGTCAAGCAGTTTTTCCGATTGGTTGAGTTGCATTCTGAGTGTTTCGACTGGTCAAGCAGTGTTCCAAGTGTTCTGATTGGTTCATTCTGAGTGTTTCGATTGGTCAAGCAGTTTTTCTGATTGCTGAGTGGCATTCCGAGTGTTCCGATTGGTTGAGTTGCATTCTGAGTGTTCCGTAGGGCTGTACTCAACCAAAGAAAATCTTGGTCGACTGAAGTCCTAAAATTTTCGACTAAAAATCGACTAAAATCGACTAAAAATGACGGTAGAAAAAAAAAAAAGTTAAATTAATTAGATGCGCACTGTGCGCAGTACTTGGTAGCCTTGTTGTCCGCCTAAATGAATTATAAATAAACATAAAAAACTAGTAGGCTATTTGCAGTATATTAAATCGTTTTTGACCTAATTATTTTGCACTGAAATGAGTCTGACACTCGAGTCTGTCGGCTCTGACAGCGTTGCATCACGTGCACCTGCGCAATATCATAGCTTATGATTTCCGAAAATAGTACTATGTTGTCAACTAGTGATATCATCACAAGAACTGTTGAGGAATATGCAACATAATTTAGACAATTATTTTTGTCATATGTTATAATAATAAGTTATAACTGTCAGACACTATCATTTCACCGTGCATGTCCTCGCACCGAGCGAGGCTGAACATGAGCTCAGCTTCGCAGCTGAGACACGAATAGACTATTAACTTAAAGCTTTTACTCTTAATAAACACCAGTGTTGGGGAAAGTTACTTTTAAAAGTAATGCATTACAACATTGCGTTACTCCCCAAAAAAGTAACTAATTGCATTACTTAGTTACTTTTTATGAAAAGTAATGCGTTACGTTACTTTTACGTTACTTTTTCTCACCTGGGCTGGGCTTGATTGTTTGTTTTTTTAATAACAAGAACAACAAAAAAGTTATATTTTTGGCAAATGTTAAGGCCCTTTCACACCAAAAATGAACTGAATAAGCCTCAGGCTGAAGGAAATGCATATTTAAGCTTGTACAGTAGAGGGCGCCGCTCAAACTAACCTTTCAGCTGCGCTGCCTTTCTGGATTAAAGAACAATAATATACAGGAGAAGGAAGTTCAACACTTTTATTTCTAAATCTTATCTAAAGTAATTTTTGCTTACTATGGTTGAATTAGATAATTGAAGGTCAGCAGCAAAGACATTGATTAATAAAGTGAGATTAAATACACAAAGTATATTTGTGTAATTTAATAGTTAATTATAAAAGTTGAGTAAAATTCTGAGATTGCATTTTACTGTTTTTATTCATTTTGAGGAACACTGAATGTTTTCGTGGCAGTGAGATGAGTAAATGCAAGTTCACATTTAGTCTAGAACTACAATAACCATCATGTTCACACAGTGCACACACCACCACCTCACTTTATTTCTCTCAACATGGGGACAGGAGAGCTGCCAGTCAATAAATGTGAAAAAGTAACTAGCGTTACTTATTTGAAAAAGTAACTTAGATATTTTATTGCAAATTGAAAAAGTAATGCATTACTTTACTAGTTACTTGAAAAAGTAATCTGATTACGTAACTCAAGTTACTTGTAATGAGTTACCCCCAACACTGATAAACACAAAAGGCACGTCCACTTTAATAAAAAAATAATATTTATTAAACAAACCAGATCAAGAGCAGAAACGAAATAAAGTGCATAACTGAAAAATAAAGCATCCTAGGCTCAAAACTAACACAACCAACCACAGCGCAATTGCGCATTAGGCTCCAAATAAAAAATAAAAAAGTTAGGTTATCACACTAAAACATTGAAATATGCAAATTCTGATATGTTCATATAGCCTACTCAAAACAGACAGGGCAAGCTAACGCAGACAAGTGAGCTTACCACTTTTAGATGATATGTCATGTTTGTCGTCGAGCTGTGGAAAACTGTTGCTTGCAAACTTTGCATTCGACCTTTTTCCTGTTATCAATTTTAACAAAATGCTGCCACACTGTCGATTTCTTTGTTGTTGACATGTTAGAAGAGGACTGACTATTAAACGCTCTCATAATTAAATAAATAATATTCAGCATTAAACCTTCTATAGTTATCGCTCTCTCTTGGGTTGGGCTAATCCAAAAAAGGTGAAAACAAGGGGGGTGTTCTGAAGACAGACTGTCACAGTGAAACAAGGGTACTCTGAAAACACCCCCATTAGCAGTTAGTGCTTTCCACCTGATGAAATGAGCGCGCCTCAGCGCGGCAAAACTGATGAAATGAACGCGGCAAAAAATCAACCAATCAGAATTTTGGTCGAACCAGAACGTATCGACCAATTAATCGACTAATCGACTGGGACAGTACAGCCCTAGTGTTCCGACTGGTCAAGCAGTGTTCCAAGTGTTCTGATTGGTTTCAGTTTATTGTCCCCTAAGGGAAACTTGTCTTGCAGCCAGGTAAACATACAGGTAGCACAACAGATAAACACCACATACACATACGAATAAACAACACAAACTACATATTAAATATGATATGAATTTCCTAGATTATAGCGATTTTTACATTTTTAACTGTTGTATAAAAGCAACATCACACTCAACCCCTGTCCAATCACATCCATGATGATGTGTGTGATCTCTCTTTTTTCACACACACATTAATCTAGTCTAGTGTTTTATTTTATTTATTAATCATTTTTACCACTGAGGATGTCTGCTGAGAGAGGTGTTGTCTGATTATTTCACTTCAGGACACAAACACAATTACCCAGCAGCTATTTGCATTGGGATTGTTTATTAGCAGGTGGGATTAATTACAGGGGGAGACAGGAGAGAGACTGTGTGTGTGTGTGTGTGTGTGTGTGTGTGTGTGTGTGTGTGTGTGTGTGTGTGTGTGTTGCCCACGCAGAGAGATCAATCATGAGCTGCTCTATGTAGACTCTACAGAAAACAATTCCACTGAAATCCATGTAACTGTCTGTCTATCTCTCTGTTGTCTACACTTTATTTTAAGGTGATGTTAATTACACAAATACTGAGTAATATTAATTAACTAGATGCTCTTAGTATTGGGTTAGGGTTAGTTGCTTGTAATTATGCATTGCATAATTTAATGTTATTACTATAGTATGTATTCACTTATAACATGTGTAACAATGTCACCTTAAAAAAGAAAGTGTTACCGCATTTGTTTCTTGTCCAGAGAGGAAGAGGAATGAAGCAAACCCTGTCAGGAACACATCCGGCTCAAATGCACTAAATCTCCTAAATCAAAATAAACAAATGATTATGAAATAATATCTCATAAACTATGGTATTATTTTGTATTGTGACATTATGTTCATGATAATTAAATCATGTTTATTATATTCTCATTACACTAAAGTGAAACAAACAATATATATATATATTTCAATTAAGTATTTGTTCATCATGGTAGTGTTTACTGAATGTCTTTAGGCTAATTAAATAGATGAAATATTTGTATTACAGTATTTTTATGGTAGTGCAGTTATAACAAATTTATAATTATGAGAATTATCAATGAGAATTGCAAAAAAACCTCAAAGGATGCATTTAAGAAATGAAAATATGGAGTAAACATGTTTGTCATGAACGCATCTTAATGCCCTATAAAAAGCCTTTGTTTTTTATGCACAGTATACTTTTAACCCCTTATTTTGGCTGTTTTCATTGATGTTAAGTTACTGAGTGTGTGTGTGCGAGTGAGTGAGTGTGTGCGCGTGTGTGTGCGAGTGTGTGTGCGTGAGTGTGTGTGTGTGTGTGTGTGTGTGTGTGTGATCGTGTGTGAGTGTGAGTGAGTGTGTGTGTGAGTGAGTGTGTGAGTGAGAGTTTGAGTGAATGAGTGTGTCTGTGTGTGAGTGAGTGAGTGAGTGTATACACCCTGAGTGTATGTGTGTGTGTGTGAGTGTTTGTGTGTGTGAGCGTGTGTGTGTGTGTGAGTGAGAGTTTGAGTGAGTGAGTGTGTGAGTGAGAGTGACTGAGTGAGTGAGTGAGTGTGTGCGCGTGTGTGTGCGTGAGTGAGTGTGTGTGTGTGTGTGTGTGTGCGAGTGAGTGAGTGTGTGCGCGTGTGTGTGCGAGTGTGTGTGCGTGAGTGAGTGTGTGTGTGTGTGTGAGTGAGTGTGATCGTGTGTGAGTGTGAGTGAGTGTGTGTGTGAGTGAGTGTGTGAGTGAGAGTTTGAGTGAATGAGTGTGTCTGTGTGTGAGTGAGTGAGTGAGTATATACACCCTGAGTGTATGTGTGTGTGAGTGTTTGTGTGTGTGAGCGTGTGTGTGTGTGAGTGAGAGTTTGAGTGAGTGAGTGTGAGCGAGTGTGAGTGAGTGAGTGAGTGTGTGTGAGTGTTTGAGTGAGTGAGTGTATACACCCTGAGTGTATGTGTGTGTGTGTGAGTGTTTGTGTGTGTGAGCGTGTGTGTGTGTGAGTGAGAGTTTGAGTGAGTGAGTGTGAGCGAGTGTGAGTGAGTGAGTGAGTGTGTGTGAGTGTTTGAGTGAGTGAGTGTATACACCCTGAGTGTATGTGTGTGTGTGTGAGTGTTTGTGTGTGTGAGCGTGTGTGTGTGTGAGTGAGAGTTTGAGTGAGTGAGTGTGAGCGAGTGTGAGTGAGTGAGTGAGTGAGTGTGTGTGAGTGTTTGAGTGAGTGAGTGTATACACCCTGAGTGTATGTGTGTGTGTGAGTGTTTGTGTTCTGTGCACGTTCTCTTGTTCTGATTCATCTCGTGTCTCGTTCTTTACCTCCTTCTGTTTCTGACTCTGTTAAACAAGAGTGTGTAGGTGTGTGTTTTACACTTATATAAATTGGCACGTTATGCAATGTGTGTGTGTGTGTGTGCGTGCGTGTGTGTGTTTAGGCCGTGTGGATTATATAGAGCTCGATATAGACGTGAGATTATAGATCCTGAGATATTTCTGTGTGTGTGGATGCTGTATTCCTGTAATCGTTCTGGACGTTCGGGTTTGTCTTCTATGTGTGTGCGTCTAGAAGGAATGAGCTCAGCGCTCACAGATGTGTGTGTGTTTAGTGATTCTGGATCATAAACATGTTCTGTATCTTCAGACGGGCTGCTGTGTGTTTGTCTGGGTTTCAGAGAGATGTAGTGTTTTACCATAGTAAAGTGGTCCAGTTCTTCATGATGACCTCGTCTATCACAAGCTGAATGTGTGTCACGCTCATGTAGAGATCAGCAGACGTATGGAGCTCATCATGTCATATATCATATATATTTACCAATATCATTCACTCAAGATCTTTTATTCAGTTTCCTCACATATGCAGTGACATACAGAAATGAGATGCGATTTCTGTGACTGCAAGTGCTCTGATTGGTCGCGTCATTGATGTCACTGTGTTGAGAAAAGTTCAACTTCATGCAAATGAGCAGCTATTGTGTATTGTTGTGTTGTCTCAACGTTTTCTCTGTGTTTTCTCTGCGTTGTCTCAAACGTTGTTGTTGTCTGCTCTGCGTTGTCTCAACGTTTACTCTGCATTGACTGTTTTCTCTGCGTTGTCTCAGCATTGACTGTGCGTTGTCTCCACATTGTCTCAACTTTCTCAGATTTGTCTTAACATTTTCTCAGCGGTGACTACGCGTTTTCTCTGCGTTGTGTCTGCGTTGTCTCAACATTTTCTCTGCGTTGTGTCTGCGTTGTGTCAATATTTTCTCTGCGTTGTCAGCGTTGACTGCGTTTCCTCTGCTTTGACTTTGCGTGTCTCTGCGTTTTCTCTGTGTTGTCTCAGCATTGACTGTGTTGTCTCAGCATTGACTGTGTTGTCTCAGCGTTTTCTCTGTGTTGTCTCAGCGTTTTCTCTGTGTTGTCTCAGCATTGACTGTGTTGTCTCAGCGTTTTCTCTGTGTTGTCTCAGCATTGACTGTGTTGTCTCAGCGTTTTCTCTGTGTTGTCTCAGCATTGACTGTGTTGTCTCAGCGTTTTCTCTGTGTTGTCTCAGCGTTTTCTCAGCGTTTTCTCTGTGTTGTCTCAGCGTTTTCTCTGTGTTGTCTCAGCATTGACCGTGTTGTCTCAGCGTTTTCTCTGTGTTGTCTCAGCATTGACTGTGTTGACTCAGCGTTTTCTCTGTGTTGTCTCAGCATTGACTGTGTTGTCTCAGCGTTTTCTCTGTGTTGTCTCAGCATTGACTGTGTTGTCTCAGCGTTTTCTCTGTGTTGTCTCAGCGTTTTCTCAGCGTTTTCTCTGTGTTGTCTCAGCGTTTTCTCTGTGTTGTCTCAGCATTGACTGTGTTGTCTCAGCGTTTTCTCTGTGTTGTCTCAGCGTTTTCTCTGTGTTGTCTCAGCGTTTTCTCTGTGTTGTCTCAGCGTGTTCTCTGTATTGTCTCAGCATTGACCGTGTTGTCTCAGCGTTTTCTCTGTTGTCTCAGCGTTTTCTCTGTGTTGTCTCAGCGTTTTCTCCGTGTTGTCTCAGCGTTTTCTCTGTGTTGTCTCAGTGTTTTCTCTGTGTTGTCTCAGCGTTTTCTCAGCACTGACTGTGTGTTTTCCCTGCGTTGTCTCAATGTTTTCTCTGCGTTGTCTCAGCGTTTTCTCTGTGTTGTCTCAGTATTGACTGTGTTGTCTCAGCGTTTTCTCTGTGTTGTCTCAGCGTTTTCTCTGTGTTGTCTCAGCATTGACTGTGTTGTCTCAGCGTTTTCTCTGTGTTGTCTCAGCGTTTTCTCTGTGTTGTCTCAGCATTGACTGTGTTGTCTTAGCTTTTTCTCTGCGTTGTCTCAGCGTTTTCTCTGTGTTGTCTCAGCGTTTTCTCTGTGTTGTCTCAGTGTTTTCTCTGTGTTGTCTCAGCGTTTTCTCAGCACTGACTGTGTGTTTTCCCTGCGTTGTCTCAGCGTTTTCTCTGTGTTGTCTCAGCGTTTTCTCTGTTGTCTCAGCATTGACTGTGTTGTCTCAGCGTTTTCTCTGTGTTGTCTCAGCGTTTTCTCTGTGTTGTCTCAGCGTTTTCTCTGTGTTGTCTCAGTGTTTTCTCTGTGTTGTCTCAGCGTTTTCTCTGTGTTGTCTCAGCGTTTTCTCTGTGTTGTCTCAGCGTTTTCTCTTGTTGTCTCAGCGTTTTCTCTGTGTTGTCTCAGCGTTTTCTCTGTGTTGTCTCAGTGTTTTCTCTGTGTTGTCTCAGCGTTTTCTCTGTGTGGTCTCAACGTTTTCTCTGTGTTGTCTCAGCATTGACTGTTGTCTCAGCGTTTTCTGTGTTGTCTCAGCGTTTTCTCTGTATTGTCTCAGCGTTTTCTCTGTGTTGTCTCAGTGTTTTCTCTGTGTTGTCTCAGCGTTTTCTCTGTGTGGTCTCAACGTTTTCTCTGTGTTGTCTCAGCATTGACTGTTGTCTCAGCGTTTTCTGTGTTGTCTCAGCGTTTTCTCTGTATTGTCTCAGCGTTTTCTCTGTGTTGTCTCAGTGTTTTCTCTGTGTTGTCTCAGCGTTTTCTCTGTGTTGTCTCAGCGTTTTCTCTGTGTTGTCTCAG
>CM038631.1:40951354-40958854 GCA_021554675.1 Leuciscus idus
TGACACAAATATATTAATATTTTATAGTAGAATGTACAAAGTTATAATAATAATGGTAAATAAAATTGATATTTTATGCCTTTATTTGATCACCAACTTTTTCACATCATAAATCCAGAAAAAAACAACAACATTTCATAGAGCTCTATTAGTGTAAAAAAAAACGAATAAATGATATTGTTGACGTTTTAGAAATTCTATTGATTAGACCTGCTTTTTGATTATTAAAACTTAATTAAACCAATAAAAACCGAGTCCAGAAAAAAATTGACGTGATTTCTATTAAAATTTTTATTCTACCATCAAAACATTCCAGAAAAAAAAATGGAAACCAGAAAAAACAAGGGAAAAATTGAATTTTGGAAAAAATAAAACAGAATTTAGGGAAAATAAAATGGATTTCATAATTTCAATGGATTTTTTTTTAAATAAAATCTTTAATAAATTGTTCAATTTTATAAGTATCATGATTTCAGTTCATTAGACATGCTTTTTAATGACTAAAATTGTATTTAATCATTAAACCATAAAAACATTTAAACATGAAATCTGGAATCTGGGATAAAACAAAATTAAATTTTGGGGAAAAAAAGGATTTCATCGGGCCCTATAATTTCTGCTGTGTTGCACTGGTAGGCCCCGCCCACAGTCAGATCTCATTGGTCCAGAATACCTGCATATTTAATGCATATCATTTGATCCGCGTGTCACAGTTCGGCGTGTTACGAAACATGCGGTGTAACCGTGTCACGTGGCGTCTGCTTTCTTCAGTGATGAACATCTCATTCCCAGGCTGACTTTCAGCACAACTGTGAATAATAATGAACCGTTTTCTGTGATGAAAATATAATGACACAATATAATGTTAAATCAGCGGCGGAGACGCTTTAACCTGTGTGTGTTTTTGTTCTGAGAATATAATTACAGTGTGTGTGAGAGATATTACAGCTGGATATCTTCCTTCTTAAAGATCCTCTTACTTATAATGTCTGTTATTCCAGCTCAGATGTGATGGAGGAGAAATCTGAAATGTCAGTCTCACCTCAGATATAGTCTCAGTTGGCATATTATTGGTTTATTCTCGCCAGGAATCGCCCACTTAGACAGTCTGACTGGTATCTATAGTGATTGAGTAGTCTTTATGTGATGCTGAGGCCATGTTTGTACATCTGAGATCAGACGTGGATAACTCAGTAAGCACAGGCTCATGATGATGAATATAATGTGGACATTTGCCAAACATCTGATGTGATGAAACTAGGGTTGCATGATTTGGGGAACAATCTGATTGGGATTCTCATATTTTAAACATTAGACCATCAAACTTTTGATGTAAAACTGCAGGTGAAGATTATTGGCGAATGTTTTCAAGCGACTCAAACTCAGAGCAGATGCAGATGACGTTCATGTGGAGCAGCTTTTACTGTGAGAATCTGAAAAAACCATAGACTGTAAGTAAATATGTTTGTAGTGTGTGCGACGTCACTCGTAGTGTTTCTGAAGAGCATTTCTGAAGCCCAAAGTGGGCGGAGCCGGCCGTCGCCATCTTGGCAGCGTCACTCCCGGATAAACGTAAATGTGTAGCGAGTAGGGCTGTGCAATTAATTGAATTTCGATTTCGATTTTGTCTCCCAACAATCACCAAAATAGTACAATCGATTAAAAACGATAATTTTGCCATGTTTTGTTTTGCAAGAACACTCTTATTTTGTCATGTGTTCTGAATGACACGCACACATCCGCCCGTCCCGAAGCCGTAAACTCTCTCAGCTTGAATGTTTAAACTGATAAGACTTTAAAATAAGTGAAAAGGATCAACTTTAGTTACGATGCAATACTGGCCCGATTGTACAAGTGACAATTCCGTCATGTCCGACTCCTGAACGCGAGAGTGTAGTTTCGACGCTTGCCTTGTCCAGCCCATGTTGAGAGACGGAGAGAGAGAGAAGACGCGGCGCCGCTGAACACTCACGCCGTTTGTGAAATTGCGTCTTTGCGAAAGTTTTAAAATGATAGATTTGATTTTATAATCTGTGTGGATTAATTTAGGCGACTCATACAATCGACATGCTAAAGTGAATCAATGTTTGTGGGGGAATTTCCCACATTATAAGTGGTAGACCTGCGGGAATTATTAAAATACTCATTGGAGTATTATCTGTTATATTATTTATTTTAATAGTTCAAAAAGTACAATAAATGTTCAAATTTCGATTTTTTAAGAATTGTTGAAAGGTGTCTTTTTAATAAATGCAACACGTTCCCAAAGTCATGTGAAATAATCGTGTTACATAATCGTGATTTCAATAATCACCAAAATAATCGTGATTATGATTTTTTCCATAATCGAGCAGCCCTAGTAGCGAGGCGGATTAGCTGAGGTGACGTGACGCTAACAGACAAACGGCTAGTAGTGACATCAGCGGCAATCCACCTGTCACTCAAGTGGCCACGCCCTTAATTATGCAGAACTTTAAGGCTTGATATAATTTAAATGGATGAGTTATAAAAATATTCACCCCCCTCACAGTCGTCATGAAGGGCAAAATTAGCTATAGACCTAAACCACTTCTAGCACCAGACTGTAAATATGTGTTTTTCTGCTGTAAAGTTGGGCATTTTAACATGAGGGTCTATGGGATTGACTCTCTTCTGCAGCCGGTCTCTAGTGGCCAGTCGATGAACTGCAGTTTAAGTCTCTTCAGTGTTGGACTCAAGAGAGAGACCGGAAGGATGCCGCTTGGAAAAACCAGCGGATTATGAGATGTTCGCGTGTAAATGAACACAGTTCTGCACTTCACTCTGAAACTCGTAGCGCATGTATTCATTTACTTAAATCACAGCCTTTGCCATTTGATAATTGTGCTAAGCCATATCACGATTTTGGCTTTGTTTCGATTAATTTTGCAGCCCAAGATGAAAATCAAACCTTGTCAATCCAGTGACTAGATCCTCTTCAGATAGACTTCAGGCAAACCAGATCAAGGACCCGATGACTGTGATTGACGTACGGATGATCCGCTGTCAGAATATGAACATACTGAATGGTCTTCAGTATCTGATATGAATCTTTAGTGTCTCTCAGCTGGTGCTTGACCTCTTCAGACATCAGTGTTACTGTGCAGAGATGCCATCACGCCCTCTCTCTCTCTCTCTCTCTCTCTCTCTCTCTCACAGTGTGTCAGTGTCTCTCGTCCTCAGTTGCATTCTTCTCCTCTGTCCTCTCGCATTTCTTCAGTTCCAGCAGTGAATAATGTCTCTAAATGTCAGGCATCTTTTATTAAGATCAGAATGGCTCTGAAGAGGCGCTCAGGTGTTTGTCCGTGTGTGTGTGTGTGTGTGTGTGCTGGAATGATTCTTGTGATCACTGAGCCTCTCTGTTTGGGTGTTTCGAGTGTCTGCTGTTGCTGGAATCGCATGCGTCAGATGAACCCTGATGGTCAGGTTTGTCTAGTTTGGAAACTGATGATGATAATCAGACGCAGTGGAAGAATTCATTCAAATGATGTTGTGACAGTCTCCATTAACTCGTTCCCCGCCACTGGCGACTTTTTCCGGCAATCCATGTTTTCACTATTATACAGTAGGTGGCGCTATTACACTTCTTCTGAAAGAGGACAGAAACAAGCGATAGAAGCATTGCTGACGCACATGTCAAATATTCTCTGTCTTTTGTCTCTCAGTGTCTTTTTCTTATGTTTATGGAGAAAAAGTCTCATTCTGTCTCAAATGTGTGATCTTGTGATCTGTTTTTTTGAGCGACTAGATGTGACTCAACCAATCGAGTGAGTTTAGGGGCGGGACTTTTTGCCTCTGACTAATGACAGACAGGGGAGCGTTCAGGAAACTGGTTTGAAAACAGTCATTATTTTTTTAAATAGTCTTCCTCAAAGTCTTGATGATGTTTCAGGCTCTACTAGAACAGGTTTTCCTGCTTGAATGTTGATTATTCTCCTCATATTCTCCATTGTTGCGGCTCCTCTCTTCCCAGTCTGTCAGTAACGCTCTGTTTACTTCCTGTCTCTATGAAGCCCCTCCTCCTGAAAAGCACACTGTGCTCTGATTGGTCGGCTGGAGCAGTGTGTTGTGATTGGTCGTGTTTGGGAAATGTCCCGCCCCTTACCATAACCGCCAGTTTAACACACTACTAACTAATTCAACCAGGCCCCGCCCCTTTATTCTGCGCATTAATTATTATAATGAGGAATACTGTGACGTGTTTGTTCCCGGAAGAAACTCAAGACTACAATGGAGGCGTTTCAGGAGTTCAGAAACACTGACACTGATATAGAGAAGAACTTCATGTTCAAACAGCAACATTACACACTAAAGACAGGTAGAAAAAGCACATTAGATCCTCTTTAAGCTTATTTTAGGAGCATTCAGAGTTTTCTGCACTGTGACGATATTCTAATGACAGTTAGACACATTTTAACTTTCATGACTGTGTGTGAACAGACACGTTTCTCTTGTGTTTGTCTGTAATTCTCATTAGTCTAATTGTTTATTAGAGCTTTTTCATGCTCAAACAGCAACATTACACACTGACAGATGAAGATATGAAAGCAGAATAGGTGCTGTTTAATTCCCTGTGATGCAGAGATGACACACTTCAGCTTCGTTCGGTTTAGACTCCTGGATGTTTGTTAACGGAGTGAAGTTCAGCTCCTCCATCTGCGGCTCATCCATCATTAAAGGCCTCATGTTCTCGAATCTGTTCACTTTATTTATTTTTTCAATATCTTTGTTCTATTTTTTTCTCTGTTTTCAATTACGACCCACAGCAGCTGTTATTGCCATGGAGATTGAGAGAACACACACACACACACACACACACACACACACACACACACACACACACACACACACACACACACACACACACACAGCGACTCAACTTTAATCAGTGTGTGTGTGTTGGTTAGTTTCACTGTTTCTCAGAACATCACGTCACTGAAGGAAAAGTATGATCAGTGTTACAGTAGAACACACTCAGGGAATGTTTGCGTTGGTCAGCGGGTGTGAAGTCGGTTCATTTTGGGAGAGAAATTTAGACAAATTTAGAGAGATAATCAGGAGAGAAAAGTAGAAAAGTTGTTCTGTATTCCTCAAGTCTCAGTTTTGTCCTTCAGGTTTCTCTCCTTCAGCTCAGTTTCAGCAGCGGCTCATGGAGTGTGTGTGTGTGTGTGTGTGTGTGTGTGTGTGTGTGTGTGTTTGTGTTTGTGTGTGTTTGTGTTTCTGTGTTTAAATGTGAAAGATTAAGGGCTGGATTCAGTGGTTTCACAGACAGCATCAGAAATCAAAGGGAAGCGATTCACCTGCACAGACGGAGAAACACACACACACACACACACACACACACACACACACACACACACACCTGCACAGACGGAGAAACACACACACACACACACACACACACACACACACACACACACACACCTGCACAGACGGAGAAACACACACACACACACACACACACACACCTGCACAGACGGAGAAACACACACACACACACACACACACACACACACACACACACACACACACACACCTGCACAGACGGAGAAACACACACACACACACACACACACACACACACACACACACACCTGCACAGACGGAGAAACACACACACACACACACACACACCTGCACAGACGGAGAAACACACACACACACACACACACACACACACACACACACACACCTGCACAGACGGAGAAACACACACACACACACACACACACCTGCACAGACGGAGAAACACACACACACACACACACACACACACACCTGCACTATGGGATAAAATTCCCGCCAAATATATAGCGGTCACGTATAAAAAAATAATAAGCGTGAATCAAAAATTTAAAAACACATGTAAAATTATATTGCACAAACTGAAAAAAAAGAATGCAAAATGATCAGAATAGCAAACAACGTGGTCATGGATCAAAATATAATAAGCGTGAATCAAGAAATAACAAGCATGAATAAAAACTTTAAACACATTAAAAGTTATTTTGCAGAAAACTTAAAGTTATGGTCATGCTTTCTTAAAAAGTATGTTTTCCTTGGTTTTATTACTGTGTTCTTTGTGCTTTCTTGCATTTTCTGCTCATATTTTACTGTTTTGTACGCTTGTGCTGTTTTTCTCTTCGCTCTTCTTTCTATGTTCTGCGCTTGCTTTCCCAAATGTTGCAGTTCGAGTTTCATGTAAATTAGGGCGGGCTTAAGCGTCACCATTGGTCCACTAGTTCTAGATTGACAGCTACTCCTCTAGCCAATCAATCGAAGAGGGGAGTTGACGTCACACCAATGCGACTCGTGGCCACTGATGCTTACTTGTTATACAGGGGAAGATGACCATCAACTCAGTTGGCAAACAAATGTCCGTGGCAGGACACCTTTAAACTGCATGTGTGCCTGCAACTCAACCTGTTGCCGGTATATACGTATACCTGGCAATATGGTATCGTTAAATTCGTCATCCTAACGACGACCTGTTACAGTTATGCCTGTCTGATGATCCATCATTCACCTCTAATGCACTGGACCTGGCACCGCGAGCGTCGATCTTCTCCGAGCAGTAACTTGCCACCACCTACTGGCCGTTTTACTTTCATATTTAATCAATAACAAGGATGGGTAATGTCGGTCCTGGGTGCAGAGTTTAGCTCCTCCAACCCTAATCAAACACACCTGAACCAGCTAATCATCGTCTTTAGGATATTTAAGACAGGTGAGGTTTTTAATCGGAGTTGACGCTAAACTCTGCAGGACAGCGGCACTCTAGAAACAACGTTACCTATCGCTGATGGAGATATTGCTGTATTCAAATTTTAAGCTATATTTAAAACATTAATCCTAAAGTAATATGCAATTATGTAGCTATGTAAGTAAACACAATAAGTTTGTAATAAATCACTGTATTAAATTCAACTGGTTTCTGTATATCTTCTCTGTAACACAATCATTTTCAATAATCTTGTCAAATTTGGCGAGGTTAATAAAAAAGGTAGGCAATGCGTAGCGGTGACAGGTCAAAGTCCTAAAGTCTTCAGACAATGGCCGTTTTTAACTTAGTTTTTGCAACGAATTGTAGCGTTTCATAACTGCAGGATGTTTTACTTACAGCAGCCTTAGCATATTGACACCATGAGCCAAGTAATATTGTTTAACACCTATTACCAAGTGTGCATATTAACATTCTCATGTATCTCAAAAAAGATGAATTTAATTATTTATGTCCAGAGTTCAGATAGCTTTACTGCTTGAAAGTCTTTGTAAAGTTAAATTGAACTGCCGTCTTTCCCTGTATAAGTAAGTGCAGCACTCCTGAAAAATAGTAAGGATTAAAGAAAAATGAAATAAAAGAGAGCGCAGCAGTGCGTGCTTCTTTGTTGTTATATTTACTCAGAATGAAGCATAGGGGAATGAAGTGCATCACGGGCGCGCACCACCCACTGAAGTGTGCGGTGATGTAATCACGCTGGT